>CANYBF010654039.1:0-15157 GCA_948192965.1 Dalechampia spathulata
ATACCTAAGAACTTAATTTCCTTTGGGTTTTAGGTTAAAATCAATCCACCAAATCATTAGACTTAGGGTTTTGTTTCCCTAACTTTGGATTTTTGGACTGATTTCTTTGATCCTACACTTGGAGCATTGGAGAATCTACAAGAGGTAGGTATTTTGAATCTTTTTTACTGTTTTTCATTCTATTCATGCCTAAATGTTGATCTGATTTATTTTCCTTATTCAAGCTTTATTTTCGTATGATTCTGGGTATGTTTTCATATTTTGTTTTCATCTCGTTTTGCATGCATTATCATGTGCGATTGCGTATGATAGTCTCAATATCATACACGATCGCGTATGATCTCTTCATTCACGTATGTTTTTATTTTACCATATTATGATTGCCGAATGTTGTGTGATCCTTTTAAGCAGCCACGCGTGTTTTGTTTTACTTTATGTGTTGATCGCGTATCTTTTTACGTGATCGCGTATGATCATGGCAATATCATACGCGATCGCGCATGATCTTGAATTTTAATGTGATTTCTTGATTCCAGCGTCTTCCTTTTATTAATTTAGGTATATTTGCATGATTGAAGCATGATTTTGTGATTTATTGTATTCATTACTTGCATTTGTTCCTTTTTACATGTTTGTTTCCCGTTTTGCAGATTTAGGTTGAGTTTGAGAGTGGAATAGGTGAATCAGGCTCGAGGTCCAACTCCAAAAAGGGTCGCCTATTGGATTAGAAGAGGGATTTGGGCCTTGGGTCCGCAAGCTAGATTTTTATTGTTTTATTTTATTTTGGTTTATTTCGGTTGGGTTGTATTTAAATGCCCAAATTATTTTTATCTGCTTTCTTTATTTTGGGTGGGTTGTATTTTAAATACCCACATTTTATTTCTGCTTTTATGCTTTATTTACACTTTCCTTATGCTTTTTACATGTGATACTTCCTTTGTATGTCGTATGCCATGAAAGAGTATGCTAATAAACTTGAACCTAATTGCGTGCCTAGGCGTTTTCATTAAAATTAAACAAGTGAACATGATAAAATGGAATACAAATAAATTTGAAATCCCGAACCCAAACTCTGAAGAAATTCAGGCCGCTTCCCAACACAGGGAGGCCCGGGTTTTATTTCCCAGTTTTCTTAGTCGGTTCAATCGAATTGACAAAACAAACTGGGTGGTAACTCCACAATAATAACCTCAACGCGATTTTTCTAGGTTAAAACAAATCAACGATGAAGTACGCCATTGAGAGCAAGCACCACGGCATCTCACGCCAAACAGCGTGCAGCGCTCCCGCGTTCGGGGTGCGCTACTCTTACAGTGGCGACTCCGCTGGGGATTGTTTGATCTAGTGATTTTGAATCAAAAGATTCCGTTTTATCATGTTCACCTATTTAACCTTAATGAAATCACTTTATTTTAGGTTGCTAGTTTTGCATTCATAACCGATTTACATATTCCCTTTGGTCCCTCAAGCCTCGACGCACCAGGTCATTTGGAAGCCTTTGTACTTCCTTAGTCTTGGGGTCCTATGACTGGCATATGTCACTCATCACTTAAAGGAATGCCAAAGATCGCCCATATCCGTGATTGGATCGCGTAGGCATACTCTTTGGTGGTGGGAACCTTCTTAGCCAAACCGAAAATGGCCTAACCACTGCATATAGCAACCATAGCCGTAATTCCCCTAGGACCCAAATTTTTCTTGTGTTTTGATCACATTTCGAGCCAAGCGTATTTCGTTTAAACCCTAAAATAAAACCTTACCCAACTCAAGTCTACATGATTTGAAAAAGAGGGCAAGTTCATTTTGTTTGGGATTTAACCTTAACACGCTTTCTCATGCCTCATGCGCTAAAACTTGTCAATGCCGCATCAATTGTGTGTCAACGCTCATTTGACAAAAGAACCATCACTTGTAAGCCAATGCTCATTTGGTGGAACATTTAGATGACTTGATTAAACTATGAATGAAACTATGTCCACTTGAATCCTCGAAATCCATGGAAAGTGACAAGTTCATTTTGTTCAAAGATTAATCTAGTCATCACGCGAGATCAATTACATAGCCTAGTCAAAAATAACGGAAATCGTAAGCAAATGCTTATTTTTGGTAAGGGTACCAATTGTGAACCGATGTTCATTTGGTAAACTTTGACTTCCCGTTCATTCTCAAAATTCCAAAATGGCTTGAATATGATCACATGATACGATGCTGCATCCATGCATGAGTGACTTTACGCATCTTGAGTTTCAATGCCAAACTCTGGACGAGAAACCCACCTAGGAAAATTGACTGGCCAATGTCCGTGGTGATATAAGGTTGGAAGGGAGTGGACTCATGTTTTATGTATATCCTGTCTAACCACTTTTGTGTTTTCTGTCAACACATGCATACACGCATCAAACACTAACCCAATTTGCTGTGACAGCCATAACATTTCTATTTATAGGCGCATCTTTAGGACATTCATACATTCTACATGCTGCATTACACTCATCTGCTTCATGCACCCATCGTTGCACGTCATATGCTAACCCAATTCTCCTCAGGCATCATAGACACTCACTGGATTCGTGACAGCCGAGGGAGATTGATCCGGGCTGACATCTCTTCACTGTCTACATCTACTGCTTTTATTGCACCTACTACTTCTATTGCATCCACTTCTTCTACAGCTTCTACTGCATT
Source organism: Dalechampia spathulata (assembly GCA_948192965.1). Classification (NCBI taxonomy): domain Eukaryota; kingdom Viridiplantae; phylum Streptophyta; class Magnoliopsida; order Malpighiales; family Euphorbiaceae; genus Dalechampia; species Dalechampia spathulata. The sequence goes on from CANYBF010654039.1 coordinate 2,686, forward strand.
TTCATCATCCTCATTAACACCTGCTTCAGATATGGCTCACTATCCTAATTCCCCACTTAACATCGATCAGGTTGCCGACATGGTGGCCAAAAAACTTCTGAACAGTGGTTTTGTAGAGCGACTGGAAGAACGGATAGGGGCCTTAGTGGTTTGAAAATGGGCCGAATTGCAATCCAATGTTAGCGGTTTTGCTGGGAACCAATCTGCTATCGACCCAACTGCCAGGGTCCAAAATGCTGCTACTCGTAAGGGGAAGGAGGTTAGAGATGACCCCAACGAGGACTTTATTGATCTGGAGGAGGCTATTCCCAAGCTTCCTACTACTAATCCAGAGACAGAGGTAGCCGGTTCCGCTGGGCCGGAATGGATGGAGACTATAGATCAGAAACTGAGCCAGTTCCAAGACCTGCTGAAGCAACAGGGTGTGTTGCCTGACTTTGGGACTGATGATGAGTTCATGGTAGACACCATTGGTCACCTACCTGCTAACTTCAAGATGCCCGATCTCTCTAAGTTCAACGGTAAGGGAGATCCCCGTACTCACCTGAAGCAGTTTCTCATTGCTATGAGCATAACATCTGTACACAAGGCCATGATACCTAAGTTCTTTCCGTTATCGCTCACTGGAGCAGCGACTACATGGTACCATACTCTCGATAGGCCAACTCAGGAGAATTGGAAGAGTCTACGCAACACATTTTGCTCTCAATATGGTTTCAATACCAACATTGAGACTACTTTGGCTACTTTGGAGATGGTTAGGCAGAAACCAGGAGAGGCATTCACTGATTACTTTACTCGGTGGATGAATACCGTGGATTTGCTGAAAGCCAAACCTACTAAAGGGGATATGATAGCCAAGCTGGTGGCTGGTATACTCCTTGCATATCTGGAGAAGATGCGGTTTCATACATACCGCGATTATTCTGACGTCCACGCTTTGGGCATAAAGGTGGACCTGGTGGAGTCTGAGAAGAAGAAAGAGAGCTTCACTGCCCATAAGTTCTCAACTGGGGGTACCTCTAGGCCACAGTTTTCACAGCCTGAGAGGAAGGTGGTAGAAGTGAACGCCGTGGAGTAGCCATGGAAATTCTCCAATCTGGGTAAGCCAATGTCCAAGATCTTCGCAAAGTTACAGAAGGAGGGGTACTTGACTCCCTTTCCCAACCGGAACAGACCTACACCGCCTGGAGTTGACAAGAGTTTGTTTTACCAGTTCCACCAGTACCATGGACATGACACAGATCATTACCGGTTACTGAGAATCAAGATTCAGGACCTGATTGACTCGGGGAAGATTGTGGACCCGTAGAAGAAGGGACACAGTACACAGAAGAACCCCCTCCCGAATTACAACACAGCACCACACACCTACGCGGTTATGACAAAGAGATCTTGGTCTGAGGAAGAGATCATCGGGAATGTCACCTCCATTTTCGAGACAGAAATCGAGAGGGCTGCCAGGCTAGCAAGAGAGGAGATTTTGATCCGAGAATTTCAGGAATCCCGAAAGCTGATTATTGCTACTGACAATGCTATTCTAGTTCTGGATCCTTTCACCAATTCTGAGGATTCAGAGCCTGATGAAGATCTTCACCTAGAGAAGATGTGCAATCCCTTTGATGGTGAAGACTGCATGCATGCGGATGAGACTGCTCCGATGCAATCTATCAACAACAAATAACAAACAGGTTCGCGGGATGAGACTGCTCCCTCAAGCTTTGACAGCAAGATTTGGGTTTCTTGAGCCTCTTCGTCAACTCGAAAGATCCAGATCTCACCAGAAGATGAGACTGCTCTTCCGCAGACTAATCATGTGACTCAGAGCGGCCAGGTCTATTCACCTGACAATACACAAAATGCTAGAAAATGGGTTGAGACTACACCCCCCGGTAAGGGAAATCTGGTCCTAGAACAACTAAAAAGGACCAATGCCAGTGTGAGTTTATGGCAACTACTTATGTGTTCGGACGAGCACAGGAAGGCTCTCGTGGAGGCTCTTTCTACGATGACAGTATCTATAGCTCTGGCGCTAGAAGGAGTGATTGGGCTGATAGGAGGTGGATTTGTGCCAGAGGTTATGAGTATGGGGGCATTAGGCAATAAGGAATCTGTTACTTTTAGAGATGAGGATTTACTCACGGATGGTTCATTGCATAACAGAGCTTTATTCATCTCGATCAAGATTATGGGATGAAATACCTCATGTGTAATGGTTGATGATGGGTCTGCCATTAATGTTTGCCCTTACAGCATGCTGGGTACACTGGGAATTAAGGAGCTAGATCTAGTGACTTCAGAAGTTGTGATCCGGGCTTATGATAATTCGAAGAGGAAGGCGCAGGGTTCCTTCTCTACGGTAGTGACTGTGGGTATGATCCAATCCGCTGTTGAATTTACAGTCCTTGATATACCAGTAACCTTTACCTTACTGCTGGGACGTCCATGGTTCCACCCTTTGAGAGGAGTACCCTCAACTGTGCATCAAAAGATTAAATTCCCGGCGATGGGAGTTATCACCATTCCGGTTGCGTCGGATCTAGTCATCTCTTCTCTGTCCATGGGATTCCCCGAGTTGAGCGGGTTCCAAATCTCTCCAATCTACAAGGATGAGGTCAGTGCTTTTATTTCCTCACAATTTGCCAAGATGGGCTTTCTACCAGGGGCAGGCCTTGGAAAGAATCAGCAGGGGATTACGGAACCTCTTGGTAGCACTGGCCAGACACAGACAAAATATGGGCTGGGATTCGATCCGGAGGCTACTGAAGGATGCACAGGTGACCGAATTATATTCGTGAAGGGATCGATTGACTCCATCTCCCAGACTAGTGAGAAGGTTGAGAAGATACCTTTGAACGAGCTAGAGAAGATGATTCTGGCACAGGTAGTGAAGTTGAAAGCTACTGCGCTGGAAAAAGGAAAAGGCAAACTGGTCGAAGAAGATGCTGAGCCATTAGATAATCAGGAGGCTGACCTGGAGCCGATTGATGCTGATGTGGCCATTCTAGAGGAAGAGCTGAATTTATCTTTCTTGTTTAATGATGTAACCTTGAACCAAATTGATGCAATAAATTCAAAATTTGCTTACTTGTGTGATATTTATTTAGATTCAAGCATGCATACACATCATAATGACATGAGCATATTTGATATTAACGCTGCATCAACATATGCATTTAATTTGGGCACTGCAGAGAATCCTCGCATGATCAGCTTGTCCGATGCCTTGATTGTCGAAGAGAGAAAAGAAATTGAAACAGTTCTAAAGAGACATGAAAGGGCTTTTGCTTGGTCTTATAAAGATATGCCAGGGGTTGACAGGTGTATTGTGGAGCATCACATTCCTACCCTACCAGAAGTCAGACCTGTAAAGCAGAAACTGAGACGACTGAGGCCAGAATGGCCGCATAAGGTGAAGGAGGACATCACTAAGCAGATCGGCGCAAACTTTCTGGAAGTAGTTAAGTATCCGACCTGGTTGGCTAATATGGTACCGGTATCTAAGAAGGATGGGAGAGTCCGGGTTTATGTTGATTACAGAGATCTGAATAAGGCATCGCCAAAGGATGACTTCCCTCTACCTCATATTGACATTTTGGTAGATAGTGTGGCGGCCAGTGCTATGCAGTCCTTCACTGACGGGTTTTCAGGGTATAATCAGATCCTCATGGCCTCCGGTGATAAGATCAAGATAGCCTTCATCACAGAATTGGGTACATACTGTTACAGGGTAATGCCGTTTGGTCTGAAGAATGCTGGGACGACCTACCAACGAGCAGCCACTACTCTGCTCCATGACATGATGCATAAAGAGGTCGAAGTGTACGTTGACGATATGATGGTTAAGTCCTTAACTAGAAGCTCTCATGCTACAGTACTTGACAAGTTCCTCACCAGGGTAGAGAAGTATAATATGAGGTTGAACCCCAAGAAGTCTGTGTTTGGGGTAACATCTGGAAAGCTTTTGGGACATGTAGTCAGTGACAAGGGTATAGAGATCGACCTTGACAAGATCAAAGCTATCCGAGATATGCCAGTCCCTAGAACAGAGAAGGAAGTCCAGGGCTTTCTAGGGAGATTACAGTACATCGATCGGTTCATTGCAAAGCTCACTACGATTTATGAACCGATCTTCAAGCTATTGAGAAAGAAACAGCCGGTGATATGGGATGAAGATTATCAAAAGGCTTTTGAGGCAATCAAGAAGTACTTGGTGACCCCTCCAATCTTGTAGGCTCTAAAAGCAGGTATTCCTCTGACACTATACCTCACGATCGGGGAGACATCTTTGGGGTCAATGATGGTTTAGGAGGATGGAGCAGGACTTAAGCATCCAGTCTATTATCTGAGCAAGAAACTTCTTGAATATGAATCCAAATACAATCGGATTGAGAAACTCTGTTTGGTGATGGTATGGGTCACACGGAGATTACGACATTACTTCCAGAGCTATATGGTATGGGTGATATCTAAGGAAGACCCGATGCATTACCTGTACAATGCACCTTCTCTCGTGGGAAAATTGGCGAAATGGTTGGTCCTGTTATCGAAATTTGATATTGAGTACACACCAAAGAAAGTCATCAAAGGTAGGGCTATAGCGGAGTTCTTAGCCTTACAACCGATTGAGGGTACAGATCATTGGGAGCTGGAATTTCTTGATTAACACTTAAACATGATTGCACTGGACGGTTGGAAGATGTACTTTGATGGAGCCGTTAATTGACAAGGTGCTGGGATTGGGGTAATTCTAATCACTCCAACAGGAGATATAATTCCAATGGCGATGAAATTAGAGTTCTCGGTCACCAATAATATGGCAGAATACGAAGCGTACATTCATGGTATTGAAGCCCTCATTATGTTGAATGTCAAGGAAGTGGAGATCTTTGGTGATTCACTGTTAGTGGTCCAGCAGATGAAAGCCAAATGGGAAGTTAGGGAAGAATGGTTGAAGCCATACGCGGCTCATCTGCAGGGTTTGCTCCTCATGTTCAATCGGTTTTAGTTCAATTACCTACCTTGGAGTGAGAATCAGATGGCAGATGCTCTTGCCACTTTAGCATCCATATGGGAGGGCCCTAAGGAGTCTAAGATGTGACCTCTTTCTGTAACAACTTCCAGAGTTCCATGCCATTCCCACCCGGCTGTGTTGGTTGCCGAGACATATGGAAATGAGTGGTATTCAGATATTCTAAGGTTTCTCAAGGAAGGAAGTTACCCCGAGGAAGCCTCCAAAATTGATTGGAAAATGCTCCGCCGGTTAGCCTCTCAGTATCTGCTATTTGGGGATGATTTGCATCGAAGGATGACAGACGGGCAACACTTGCACTGTGCAACAAGGTTGGAATCATAGCAACTTATGGAAGACATTCATGCTGGCTTGTGTGGTGCTCACATGAATGGGTACATCTTATCCAAGAAGATTCTGAGATAGGGTTTCTACTGGACCACTATGGAATCGGATTGCATCAAGTTCATTCGACGTTGCAAAGAGTGTCAGGTTCATGGTGATCTGAAGCATCTCCCTCCTATGGAATTGCAAAGTTTGATATCTCCATGGCCTTTCTCAGCCTGGGGAATTGATATTATCAGGGAGATACATCCACACGCCTCTAATGGCCACCGTTTCATCGTCGTCGCCATCGACTACTTATCTAAGTGGGTGGAAGCAGCTTCATTTAACAAGCTGGGGGCAGATCAGATGACCCGGTTCATTGAGAAAAACATCATTTGTAGATACGGTGTGCCTCATCATGTCGTTATAGATAATGGGGTGCAGTTCCAAGGTAGAACCCGTGACTTATTGGTAGCATATGACATCGAGCATCATAAGTCCTTGCCGTATCGCCCATAGGCTAATGGCGCAGTCGAAGCAGCAAACAAGAACATAAAGAAGATCTTAGCCAAGATGTTGGTGAGCTATAAGGATTGGGCTGAGAAGTTACCATTGGCACTATGGGGTTATAGAACTACAGCAAGAACGTCGACGGGAATGACCCCCTACTCTCTGGTGTATGGTATGGAAGCTGTCCTGCCGGTGGAGTTAGAAATGAAAAGCCTTAGAATAATACTGGAAGCTGGGATCCCTGAGTTGGAATAGCGCAGGGGAAGGTATGAACAACTGGTGGCAATGGATGAACAGAGGCTCAGGGCTCTTTTCCACATGCAGTTGTACCAGAAGTGGATAGCCAGAGCATTCAATCGGAAGTTGCGCCCGTAACAGCTGAAAGAGGGTGACTTAGTGCTTAAACAGTGCAAAACAGTGGTTTCCGATCCTCAAGAGAAGTTTTGCCCGAACTGGGAAGGACCTTACGTTGTCAAGAAGGTTCTATATAGAGGGGCTATAAAGTTGACAGACATGGACGGTAATGAATTTTTAGAACCAGTCAACAGAGATCGGCTGAAGCTCTTTCATGTCTAGCCCGCTGAGATTCCGCTTGATCCTCAGGCAAAAGTTAGGGCAGAGAGTTAGGCTAATTAATGAGAAAACCGTTCGCGGCTGATTAATCACGACAGTCGGGTCATCGGATGAAACAGTGCTCACTTTAAATGTGTATGGAAATGCAATTTTTAATGTCTTCTATGTTAGTGAAATTGTGGTTCATATGCAAGCAAGAATTGAAAATAAAGTTCACCATTTATTGCATTAAAATGAAGCTTAGTATTCTGATATCATTATTGCTGTATACAATCACTATCTCTAATTTTGCTCCCTACAGTGTAGCTCTTTGTAATACTCATCTCTAGCATCAAGATCGGACTCCAGCAGGAGCATCGACACCCATTGGCGGTAGGGACCAGAAGCCGCAGGACAGGCACCAGCACGATACGGGGCAATCTCTCTGCAAGGCCATATCTGCTCCAGACGCTTCAAGAATCTCTGAGTCAGGCCTGCTCCCTTGAACATCGACAATCTGGCAGGTACAGTTTGTGCAAACCCATACTGTCTGTACAAATGGGAAGGAGCATAAAACGAGCATCGGAATAGACCCACCAGCGGAACGCAGTTCACATAGGTGGACACCGTTACCTGCCCAATCCTCCACCATGGACAGGTCCATCTGATCCTATCGTCTGTCATCCCAGATAGATGACCCCGCCAGGCTACTACAGTGATACCCTGTTGCCACGGAGGCAACAGTCACCTTGACATGAAGCTGCACGGTGTGTACCTGCTCACTCTGCCCGATGGGCTCTCCAGTAAGCCCAATCTCTCCTGAAGCCAGATCTGGAAAAGAAAAGAAAAAAAAAGAAAAAGAAGAAAAAAAAGAAAAGCTCGTTGAGTTGAAAATATTGTAAAAGATGGCTCAGGTAAAAGTTAGAGTGACCCGCTGAATTGAAAACCCTGAACGGGGCAATTCAGGCAAAAGTTAGGGTCCCTGGAAAAATAAAGCCCGATGAGCCGAAAACCCCACACGGGGTGACTCATGCAAACGTTAGGGTCAAAATACAACTTTCTAAGTTAAAAACCTGCAAAGGCAGCTTAGAATCCTTACCTGCAGCAGTAAGGGGCTCCCTCCCTCGAGCTCTCCACCAGTACGTCTCATCTCATCCAGTCCGATCAGCGTCTCTGCTAAGATGAGGGGATACGAATCGCAACCCTCTGCCAGATGATCTAAGATAGAAAGCACCTGACACTGTACCATGTCTCCGGAATGTGTAAGCAGATACCATCCAAGTATACAGAACTGAACCACCCGAATCCAGGCGGGACTGGAGGGGTCCATATTCTGACAAACCTCGATAATGTTGGTAGAAACAAACCCCCGACAACGAGATAGGTACAAGCAGGCTACCTCCAGAGGCAGATCAAACAAGACTACCATCTGCTGCATAATATCGGATCCCAAATCTATTGGCACCATAAGCTGCGTGTGATCTAGTGAGTGACTACCCATTATGGCCCTGAACTCCTCAGGTAACGGGCATATCTCAAAGTCTCGTATCCGGAAGACGTGATCAGCAGAATCCCAAAAGCTAGAAGCAGCTCTCAGGAAGTCATGGTCTATCCTGACATGACGGTACACACTCATTGCATGGAATCCGAAAGGTTCCAGCTTCTTCCAGCTCGGTGCAGTCAGGCCGGCGAAGAAATCATCCAGTAGATCAGTCGGTCGTGAATCAGTGGACGCTGTAGACAGTGAAGAGTGTGCAGCCCTCTTCCCAAGTACTGTCCCCGAGCTACAGCCCTCCACTTGCGCAAAGCAACAGTAGCATATTAGAACCGATAGCACGTGCATTCATACAATCATGCATACATGCATACACACATAGTTTAAATAGGTGCAAGAGTCAAGGCACTTCTAATTCCAGTTCGGGGAGCTATCTAAGGATCGTAATGTGGCAAGCTACGGGATTCTAGCGGTATAGGGATTCAAAAGTGCACAAGAATCATAAAAAAAAAAGAATATCATAAATCAAGAGTTTTGTTCTGCCCCACACCTCGGGACAGTAGGGAAATATAAGAAAAGGAAAATACAAAAACAATGGTACAGCCAGAGGATCGTGGGCCCCTAATCCTCATTGTTAGAGTCCAGCTCGGCCCATGCCACCTCTCGCTGCAGGTGGGCGATGGTCGCTCTGGCCTCGACCAATTCTGCCTCCAACCTGGCCAGCTCTGCAGCATGCTGTACCCGTCTATCATAGGCTGCCTGCTGGTAGGCACGACTGCTCTGGGACCAGCCCAGTCTCATACCGTCTACCAGGTAGACACGCCCCTCTAAATCAGCCCGGGGCACCTGGGAAATAGAAAACAATGTCAGAATGCCGAAGACTAAAATGAACAAAATGACATGAGATAGAAACTTACAGCAGTGCAGTCAGGAGGAGTGAACTCCAAGGGATACGGCATGCACGGGACCGCCAGGTGAACATACTCCCCTAGATCCTCTGCTGTCAGTGTCACCTGGTGACTGACTGGGCTCAACAGAACTCCGAGGCAAGGGGCCGCAGTATCAGGAACCTCCGTAGATGGGCCCCTCCGTCAGATCCTCCTGGTCCCGACTGTAGATGGAGTGGGTTTGGCATCGACAGTGGCTGTGGAAGACTCCATGGGCATAGGGGCCTGACCCTGGGGCATCACCCCGATACAAGACATCAGCCGGCTACGGATGAACTGCCGGTAGTCCCTGGCAGCAAGATAATCATCGATGCGTTCGCCCGCCAGGGCAACCAACAACTCGCCCTCAAACAGGTGAATGCCCCAGAACATGTCACATGGGGGGTCAGCTGGAATCATACGGGCCCCCATGCCCGCTCTGATTTGTACACCCACTCGCCCAGATACCACTCCCTGGACTCTGGGGACTCTATCAACAGTTGTAGCTTGTCCCTCTGTCGAGTTGCAATCACCATCTCCGGAGTCCTATCCTCCTCCCAGAGCTAGGATAGGCGGACCTGCAATGTCGAAAAACAAGTAAGTACAATAATTAATTGAATACTACAGATACTGAAATATTCTTTTTTGCAGGATCACTTACCGCATCCTCCATGAGCCCATTGAGTCGGGCTCTGTGTAGGTCTATATCCCTAACTGCTCCGATCCGGGGGCCAAACCAGGCATGGATGGCAGGGAACGGGAGATCACCCTCCCTCATATCTGTGAGACCGACGCAGAAGCATGTTCTGTATGCGAAGAGCTGCACACAAAAAGCAACAATGATCAGGGTAAAATCTCACAAGTACACTAACCTATCAAATGTGAAGTTACAGATACATACCTTGATAATCAGCCAGAAGCCTAGAAGCTGACTATGCCCGTGGGATATCCGGTCCATCCCGGTGTACAGATTTGGAAGGGCAGGAGTACCCCAGTCATACTCTTGCATCCGATCCAGATCCCTCACCGCGCTCAGGAGCCCCAAATGGATGGTGGACCCTGACTCTGAGAAGAGTGATCCATCCAGCATGTACAAGATGAAGCTCTTAGCATACTGGTCTATGGAGGCCTGGTCCTCCGGCTGTCTACCGCTCCAGGTCGCGTAGAGGGTGTCGTACATCACCCTCCTGTCTCCTCTCTGTGGGGGTGTGATCCCCAGTAGCTTATCAATCAATGCACTATCGGTGATAGTGACGTCAGTCATGGGCAACTCTCGACCAGTACATAGCATGCTCGTCATAGCCATGAAGATAGAAGGGGTAATGGTGAACTCCCTTATGGGCAGGTGGAACATGTGGGTCATGTCCCACCACCTCTCTAACATCGTAGTCAACACTGCCAGCACACTGCAGGTCTCTCTCATGATGAAACAACTCAACAGGGGTGCGAACCTTGAGACATCCACTCTCGCCCTCATAGCCTTGGGCAACTCTTGAAACCAATGATATATACCAGTGTAGTTGCCAGTAGTGGCAACCCGAGCCTACAATAAGTAACACTACCAGGTAAGTATCCTAAACTCAGGTCCTTAAATTCATTTCCTAAATTTATTCCTAGGTTGGTTCCTACACTGATCCTAGTTTTCTTCCTAAAGCTCTAAATTCCTAATCATGTCATGCATAGCAAAAAAATAAATAAATCATAAAGAACAGAAGTCAGAATGCTTACTGCTCCATCGGTCTGCTGAGACTGATACGTCGCCGGATCCAGAAGTAGAGGGATAGGGTCTCCTCGTGCTGCTCCCAGGTAGGGAGCGTTTGCCCTCCCATATCTGGATGACTCACAGGGTCGTCGGTGGGCCATTATATCAGGTATGCTCTAAAACAGAGGATTCTAAGCTAGAGATAGGTTTTTGGAAAGTGAAAATTTGAGTGAATGGTGAAAAATGAGTGTTTTCATGAATTTATAGATCTCTTATGCAATCGCGTATGTCATATGCACACGCCGCGTATGTTTATACGCGATTACATATCTTTTATACGCGGCATGTTTTTGCCTTATGCGATCGATTAGGACTTATGGAAACACGATGCGTATATTTATATGTGATCGCGTATCTTTTATAAGCGGCGTGTTTTGAATGATAAGCGATCGCGTATGTTCTCTAAATCTATTTTTAGCTTGCATTTTCTTGCTTTTCGTCTGGGTTTTCTTGACCCAGAAAATTCCCGACTGGCCTAGGTTCTTCCTGAATCTGACATACTTCATTCACATGATTTTCTACAATCTTTTAGCTCTTGCATCTCCTTCCTGCTAGGTCATGACCGCCTCGAGGAATCCCTTTTTAGCTCATAGTTCATAGGGTGAGACTACCCCTACGCAACTCCTTCTCAGTTTGTAGGATGAGACTGCTCCTACTTAACTCTTTATCCCTAAGTGGCGAGATCTTGCCATCTCCCACGACTTTCTCGCTAGATCGTGACCATCTAGGAGAATTCTTTTACCATGGTCTGTAGGGTGAGACTGCCCCTGCATGACTTTTTAGCCCACAGTTGGTAGGATGAGACTGCTCCTATGCAACTTTCTAGCCTACAGGTTGGTAAGATGAGATTATTCTTACACAATCCCTTTACCTATACGAGAGACAGAGAAAGTCCTATTTGGTAGTACCTAGGCACCATACCCTTTCCTACTAGATCGTCACCGTCTAGAGGATACTCTCGACTCGCTGTTGGTGGGATTCTACATCTCACACAGCCCCCCTCACCAGATCGTGACTGTCTGGGAGGACCTTCTGACTCGAGGTTGGTGAGATTTTGCTATCTCATGCAACTCTCTCGCTAGATCGTGACCGTCTAGGAGACCTTTTAGCCCATAGTTGGCAGGATGAGACTGCTCCTATGCAACTTTCTAGCCTCAGTGATAGGGTGAGACTGCCCCTATACACTTGTTATCCCCAGTGGTAAGGTGAGAATGCCCTTACTATGTTCCCCAATGAGTAGGATGAGACCGTTCCTACGCCACTTCTTTGCTTGCGAGTTGATGAGATGAGACTGCTCTCATCAACTCTCTGACCCTTCACTTATCTGTTCCAGGTGCTCCTGGTGATTCAGGAAGAATTACATGCTCTGAGTACATGTTAGTTCTTCTGAATCAGGGGGCAACTGTCGCACCCTGAATTTGGACCGGCTTGATTTGGATCGATCCCGGGCTGATACGGAACGTTTCGGGTTATTCAGGTTCAATTCTGGCCCTTTTCTGGACTCCTCATCGCATATGTACAGAGATACACATTCATGTATCTTTGTGACACGCCGCATATGTGGTGATATACGATCGAGTATGCTCAAAGATACTCGATCGCATATGTTTTGGGCATGCCGCGTATGATAGGGATACGCGATCGCATATGTCCGTAATAAATACCCTAGGGCACCATTTTATCTGGGGATCCGCACGTTTTGAATTTAGGGTTTTGGGAGGATTTTGAGACAGATTCTCTTGGATGGTGCAAAAACACTAAAAATACCTAAGAACTTAATTTCCTTTGGGTTTTAGGTTAAAATCAATCCACCAAATCATTAGACTTAGGGTTTTGTTTCCCTAACTTTGGATTTTTGGACTGATTTCTTTGATCCTACACTTGGAGCA
>CANYBF010654199.1:0-22857 GCA_948192965.1 Dalechampia spathulata
GGAGATGAGTACCGGTACATACAGGGACCCAGTGTGTGCGAAAGGCAATGTGCACATTCAGGAAAACAAGAGTGAATGAGAGTAAGAGTGACTAGCAGAAGCATTGCATTGCATTGCATTCGATGTGCATGATATGGTTATGCTTATATTCCTAACGTATTGCTCTGATATGCTTACGATGGTATGTTGCATGATTGTTTAATGATGTTGTTTAGCACCACTGAGTTTTATATTCAGCGTTTATCATTTGATGAACGTAGGTTCCGAGCCCACTGGAGAGCAGCCCGAGAGGCGTTAGAGTCGTCAGCAGAGAAGCATCTTCTCGAAGTGGTATGGGAGCGGTCTGGCAATCTCCATTCCTTTTTGTATTAGTAGGCTTGTGTAATCATAGTGGCAGTAGTCAATGTATAGAGTTTGGTGGTGAGAATGTTATGTATATAGTTTGAACCCATGCATATACTAGTTTGGTATTTCTATATAAAAAGTTATTGTTATATCAAACCGTGTGAATGTGTGATTGTTTAATATCCAGGGAATGCTGTATGTATGCTTGAATGTATGCCACACTACCTTCCTTCTCACCATCGTCTGCAGGTAGTTTGTACCCATACGAATATATTAAGTCGAAAATAGGACGTATCCCTGGTAGGGTACGTGGCGGCTTTTCCAAGGGACGGTCGTTGCGTATGCTACGGGAGCATGTTCCTCCAGGTATAGGCTGGGGTGTAACAAATCACTTAGGACCACCATCATTTATTGTTTTTTTTTTTTGACTTTGTGTGTGTGTGTTTAAAAAGGAAAAGAAAGGTGGGGATGGTCAGACGAGAGGTATGTGGCCAAAAGCAAAAAGAAGAAAAAAAAAAGGAGAGAGGAGAGTTTTGATAGTAGCTTCTGCCGAGAGGGAAAGAGTGAAAAATAAGGTGAGGTTTGATCTTTGCAGCCATGATCGGATGGTGATTTCTTACCCGATCAGGATGATTTTTCTGATATGTTGTTCCCGGTTTCAAGCTATTAAACTTGAACGGAGCTGATCGTTCAAAGGTTCCTTGATTTTGGTGAGATCGATACTTTTCTTTGTTGCTAGTATTGATGATTTGATTTGTCATTGAGATGGTTATTGTGTTGATTTGATGTATACCTCTAGTTGAGCTAGAGATGAACTTGTTGATCCCATTATTTCGATTATAGTGGAAGTTTGAAGTGCTACGGTCTCATGGTTTTTCCTGTTTCGGGTTTTCCATGTAAAAATTTTTGGTGTTGATTTTATGATTGTTTGCTTGGCTAATTGCGTATTTTGATATCGTTATTTGGTTTGGTTGATTGGTTGATATTTTGATTGCACGAAGAGGGAAAAAGATTAGAGATTGTGGTTGTGATTTTATTGCATTGCCCGTGTTTTTCCCAACAGGTTCTTACCTTAGTAAAGTTCCCATTTTTCAAGTTTCTGAATCATTTTTTCTGATTCTGATATTATGTCCAGGTTGTGGAGGATGGGCATGAATTCTTCGCAGAGAGACGACTTGTCACTATTTTTTCTGCTCCCAATTATTGTGGTGAGTTTGACAATGCTGGTGCTATGATGAGCATAGATGAAAATCTGACGTGCTCCTTTCAGATTCTAAAGCCTGCTGAGAAGAAAAAACATATGATGCCAAACAAAATATAATGGCCGCAGCTTTCCTTATCCCTTTTCGTTAATCAGGTCAGCTTATGCTTGATACTTGTAGACCTTCTATACTGGTATAAAACATCTCGCACCACTGCCTGTTTTCTTGTTCTTTCCTAATGCTTGCAGTTTCCCGATTTTCCAGGAAACTGACTGAACCTGAAGACTGCGAGCAAGAGGGCTTCTGAAACTGAAGATTTGAGGGTGGTTGTTTATGCGTATGTCACTACTTGGTGGGGCGAAATTCTTACAAATCCTGAGCAGAGGCTGATGCTATCGGTGTACCGGATGCCAGATGCCAGATTTCAGATTTTTATTCTATTATTTTTTTATTTGACTGTATTTACATTGTTTTCTTCTTTCCGGTGGTCGTTCTGTACATAATATTGGCATGGTTAATTCAATTGTGTTTCTGGGTTTATGCTCCTGAGTGGTTGCCACTGTCATTCATTTTGATGCTTTAGTTGTCATTCATCATTTTGTTTAAACACTCGAAATGAGCCGTCGCCTCTTCCGCCTCCTACGGCTTAAGACCATGGCGGTCAGAGTTTGGAAACTACGTCCATTATTTGCATACAAGATCAAATATTTACATTGACTTCATCATTTTATCTCCCTGCGTGTATACCTAATAACATGCCTTCTAAGCCAAAGCTGATACATTAACATATGAAACGCATCGTACGGTTGAGGGCTTTCATTCCACACAAAATGCTTACTCCCCTCCACACCCAATCTCCTCATTCCCTCACACGTGTCCTCTCTACACGTGCGATCCAACACCTTCTTTAGTCTGTTCAGCCCACCATTGGACCCCACAATTGCAGCTATTTCCTGCCACCTCACCACATCCATTAACGGCAAGTCTTGAATCGGACGGTCAGTGATTATCACAGGCACACATCCTTGGATCAACGCTTCTCCTATCCCTGAACTATCCGCTCCATACTCGAAAACACAAAACTCGCTTTTTCCAATTCTGTCCCTTACAGTATTCTCATCGGACGGCTCAGATTCAATCAGAAATTCCGAATCACTTCTCAGCTCATTCATCAGACTTGACTCTTTGACTGCATTGTATTTCACGAAACCTCTATACGTTGCCGTTTTATTCGTTGACCGCTGGTGAGGATTGCTTGACACAGAAAACAATGGAGGCAGTGTTATATCCTTGTGAGGGACAAACTTGCCGTTAGAAGACGGAAAACACGAGATCTGAACCGAGTTTTTCTTCAGCTCGAGGAGATTTCGGTCCGATTGGTAGGATAAACCGGTACAGGAAAGGTAAAAATGATCGGCGCCTAGGGTTCGGTTCCAGTAAGGGAAATCAGTTCGAAGGTCTTTGATTAAACGAGCGAGGGAGCGCGTGGAGGTATCTGAAGAGAAGGGAACAAAGAAGAGGTGAGCTTGGTCTGGGTTTAGGGTGAGGAAGGGACTGTGTTGGAGAGAAGTGTAGAAAAGGGACTCGAGGGGAGAAGTGAAAGAGAAGGGTTTAGGAGGGGTGTAGACGTAAATCCTGAAAGACCGAAGCATTTTCTGGTAATCAGGGAAGAATATTGAGGGTGAAAGGTAAAAAGAGGTGGATAAAGAGAGCGAAGCGAAGGGACAAAAACAGAGAAAGAAGAAGAAGAAGAAGAAGAAGAAGAAGGGAGGAACTGACATTGTCAATGCGTGAGAATGTTTCTCGCGAAATGGAGGTAAAATTGAAGATGATGACGATAAAAGGAGGTAGGTGAAAGCTTGAAGGCTCAACTCAACCACCGAAGCAATGACAGAAAAGCAAAGGGACAAATAAGAAACTGCCAGCAAGAAAATCATCAATCACCAACTTCAGATGTGCAGGTCTTTTCTGGGGTGGCACTGTTGAGTAATTTAATTATCAATCAATTAACTAAAACAGTTTTTTAAAACAATGATTAGAATTTGAATTCGAATCTATTTGGGTTCTTTAAAAGTATTTATATTATTAAATAATTAAAATAGCAGATTAATATAATATAAATAATTTATAGAATAATACGTTCATTGAAAATTGACGGGTCGAAATCAGTTGTGAGTATTTTGTACAAGGAATCATAGGAAATAACGTAATTAACATCAGTGGAAGAAAAGTACAACATAATGAATCCTGGCCAGCCAACTTTTATAATTATATTCCTATGTTTATCTTTCCTCACATATATATATTTTCCAATATTGATCATTAAATCATTATACAAATAAAATAAAAATGATATAATATTTAAATTTCAAACATTTTTTTTTGATATATATAACTCATTAAACCGAAAATATAATAACCATTAAATATCGTATTACAATTATATAAATAAAAGTAAGAAATTAAGAATAAAAATATGTTTTTATATTTACTGTTATTAATTAATATTAATAATTTTATTATTTTATATTAAATAAATTAAATCTGAAAAGATAATAACGTAAATTTAAATAAAAGGATTTACATAAATAACCAGATAAAATAATTCAAGATATACTCTGATTCCTCAAAGCATATCAAACAAAATGACAAAATAAAGGGCAGGGTGCACGTGTCAGCTGGTGTGGTTTTAATAGATTTTTTATACTTTTTTATGAATACAAATCTATCAGTCTCCGTCACTCTCTCTCTCTTCATCTCTTTCCTTCCCGAGTCGCCTCATAATTTCTGTCTTGCCTTGCTCTGTTTCTTTTTGTATTTTTTCCCTTTATCGCCATGAATGGTAAGATGGATCCCTCTCGTGCTTTTGTTAAGGACGTGAAACGTCTCGTTATCAAGGTCAGTCTTCTTCCTCTTTCCAGCTCCAGTTTCCACTTGTATCATCCATGAAGATTTCTTTTTTTTTTTTTAATTTTGTTCTTCTAATTTTTTTTCGCTGTTTTTAGTGTCAAGAGATGAGATTGCCTGGATCAGCTTAATGGGATTCTTTTCCTTTTTTTGAAAATTTTTTTTGATGATGCATTAACTGTAAATGAAACTGAATTCCTTATTTGGTGCTAATATATATTGATATATTTTAAGTAAAAAATGATTTTTTAAAAGATTTTTCACCTTTTTTTTTTTTTCTAGTTTTAATGAATGATACAATATAAACGGAATCAATTAGCTTTCATAAATGTTTATAAATTTACACTTACATTGATGTTTTGAAGGTTGGGACTGCTGTTGTGACCAGAGGTGATGGAAGGCTGGCGCTTGGGAGATTAGGAGCCTTTTGCGAGCAGGTAGTAATGTTTTTGGGATGTTTTTCCTTTCATGCAAGCCATTTTAATTCCTTTTTGGATGTTAAAGGTACCGTCTTTTGTTTTTTTGTTTTCGTTATTGCAGGTTAAAGAGCTGAACTCTCAAGGATATGAAGTTATTGTGGTATCATCAGGAGCTGTTGGTCTAGGTCGCCAAAGACTCGAATACCGAAAATTAGTCCATAGCAGGTTCTTTCTTTTGCTTACATTCAACTTTTATTATTTTAATGGAGCACTGCTTCTTACATGAAGTTACCATCTTTTTTATTCTACTAAGTTCTTGTGGCTTTTTGGTAAAAGGGTGGAAATGTTCGCTAAAACATGAGTTCGCTTTGTTGTTTTAATGAAAGTTGTGTTCTAGTTGCTTTGTCCTAACCGATTTTTTTTTTCCCTGAAATTTTCAGCTTTGCTGATCTCCAAAAGCCACAAAATGAAATTGATGGAAAAGCATGTGCGGCTGTTGGACAGAACAGTCTCATGGCTCTTTATGATACTCTGTTTAGTCAGGTGGCTTCATTTTGCTTTTTACATGAACTAAAAAATCTTGCTTCTTATGTGCTTTTTTTTTCCTTTTCATGATTTTCTCATTCTCAAAATGAACTTTCCCTGCTGATATTTGATTTTCATCTTCTTTTTGTTTGTTGATGCAGCTGGATGTGTCATCAGCACAGCTTCTCGTGACTGATAATGATTTCAGGGATGAAGATTTCAGACAGCAGCTTAATGAGACTGTGGAATCATTGTTATCGCTGAAGGTTATTCCTATATTGAATGAAAATGATGCAGTCAGTACTAGAAAAGCTCCATATGAGGTAGTTGACGATCCTTTGTCTGCAATATACTCTTTAATAGCTGTCACGGTGAAGTTGCCTTTGAGTACATTTAAGTTGTTGTTGTATCACCTTGATTCTGAATTCTATATAAACATTTCCAAAGTAAACTATTTCTTTGTCCATCTTAGCGAGTCACCTACAGTTCTGATTAAGAGAACACTTGCAGGATGCTTTCGGTATTTTTTGGGATAATGACAGTTTGTCAGCTCTGCTGGCTTTGGAGCTAAAAGCTGATCTTCTCATCTTGTTGAGTGATGTAGACGGTCTCTATAGTGGCCCTCCAACTGATCCAAGGTCAAAGCTGATTCATACATACATTAAGGAAATACATCAGGCTGAAATTACTTTTGGTGACAAGTCTAGAGTGGGAAGAGGGGGCATGACAGCCAAAGTAAAGGCTGCTGTCAATGCAGCTTATGCTGGCATCCCAGTCATTATAACAAGGTAAACTTCTATGCTTTATTGCCATGCAATGGATTTCTGCATTTTATCTCAATAGAAAATGTAGTTTACATCTAATTCATCAACGGTCTTCCATGATATTCCCTAAAAATTCGAAAGGGTTGATCTTTTGCAATTATTTTTCCCTCCGTTCTGAAAATGAATGGAATGGAAGTTACTCTGGGAAGTTTGTAGAATGTTTTATGTTATTTTAATTGCGATAGCTGCATATGCACATCCACTATGGCCTTGAAATTACCCTTTTCCTTGAGCATGCAATGATTTCTTAGTTGTGTCTTTCAAAGTGGGTATTCGCTGGAGAACATACTTAAAGTCCTTGAAGGAGAGCGTCTAGGCACCCTCTTTCATCAAGATGCACATATGTGGGTCCCAGCAAAAGAACTTAGTGCACGCGAGATGGCAGTTGCTGCAAGGGAGTCTTCCAGAAAACTTCAGGTAATACCTGTTTATATCTATTATGTAGGGATCTGTCAACTTTATGCTTCTGTTAGATCCTTTGATTTCTAGTGGTAGTTTTGTGCTATTTTTCTCCTTACCTTCGCACATAGAAATGCTTGTTCTATTTTCAGTAATGTGGTGATTGGTGTCGTGTTCTATAGGCATTGTCTTCACAACAAAGGATGAAGATTTTGCTGGATATTGCTGATGCCTTGGAAGCTAATGAGAAACAAATTATAATTGAAAATGAAGCTGATGTTGCAGCTGCAGAGGTGGCTGGACTTGAAAAATCATTGATATCCCGATTGGCTCTAAAGCCTGGAAAGGCAAGAAAAATACTAATTTATGTTGGCTGTTATTTGATTGTTTTTTACTAAATCTTATTTACTCCTGCCTGATTCAAATTGCTATTACTATTTGACACATTGGTCCATTTGGTTTTATGTTGTTTCATCAAGTTTTAATCTTTGTTTTTGCTTTTAAATAACTCTAATCCATCATTGCAGATCAAAAGTCTTGCAAACTCTATTCGCATGCTTGCAAACATGGAGGATCCAATTGGTCATCTTTTGACAAGAACTGAGGTAAGTTAAGTGCCCATGTATGATTTTCCGTCACAATTGTGGTACATACACAAGCTTGTATGACTTATTGAAGAATCATGGAATAAAGTAAATATTGCAAGAGTTTTGAGCAAGTTCTGTGAATATCTACAGTATTGAGTTGTCATCTCTGATATTTATGATGGTTCTAATTGATATTTTGTATCCAGCTTGCAAATGGACTTGTATTAGAGAAAACATCATCTCCTTTAGGCGTTCTTCTAATTATTTTTGAGTCTCGACCGGATGCCTTGGTGCAGGTAGATAATCATATATCTTCTGTATCAATTAACACAATGGTATTTCATGAATAATGTTATAAATTTTTCATTTTAATGTCATCTGGTGGTGATGATCTTGTTTGCTTATATTTATCTATCCTCTTTGATCTGAGGATATGCGTTGGTTTTTAGTGTTTGTCATAATATTTTCTCTGTTGTAATAGATTGCTTCCTTGGCAATTCGAAGTGGGAATGGACTTCTCTTGAAAGGAGGGAAAGAGGCCAAGCGATCAAATGAAATTTTGCACAAGGTTTGATGCTTGAGAGATCTGGAAATATTTTATGTGTTACAGCTGGCATCTTAACTTATTCTACTTTTGTCTAAATCATTTTTTTTTTGTCCCCTTTACATCACATGTACAGGTTATCACCGCAGCCATTCCAAAACCAATTGGCAGAGGACTTATTGGACTTGTGACTTCAAGGAATGAAATCCCTGAACTTCTTAAGGTTGTAATCTTCTTCTTAGATCAAATAAATGGTGAAACGTGGATTCTGATAATGACACGTGCTAAGAAACTCCACTTACAAGTCTTTTTTTCCCCATTCATGCATCAGCTTGATGATGTGATTGATCTTGTTATCCCAAGAGGCAGCAATAAACTCGTTTCTCAAATTAAGGCATCAACTAAAATTCCTGTCTTGGGTCATTCTGGTGAGATGGACCGTCTTTGGGATTTTTTTATTTTGTTATCATGCTGGCCCCTTGTGGTCATATTGAGGACTTCTTATAAAGCTGAAGTTTTCCTATGCAGATGGAATTTGTCATGTGTATGTTGATAAGCATGCTAATATGGAAATGGCAAAGCGCATTGTCTTGGATGCCAAAATAGATTATCCAGCAGCATGCAATGCTATGGTACAATACATGTAGTTGTAATTTTCAATCATTTTGGTCCAGATAGCTTTCAAGATTATTATATTCAAATCCTGATTTTTCATTCGTAAATGCTCTTTGCATGTTTATCGTGGCGTGTTTCCTTAGCAGTTGTCTTCTGTTATACACAGGAAACACTCCTTGTGCACAAGGATTTAGTGCAGACTGGTGTGCTTACTGAGCTTGCAGTTGATCTTCGGACCGAAGGTATGAAACACTACAATGCATTTTTTATTTCTAGGAAGCACATTTTTGTCTCTCTTCTGGAAGTTCAGAACCTAATCATTTTCCTTACCTGGCAGGCTTGTGATCATTTTCCTTAAACGTAGTTTGTGAGATCCTTCTAGAATGAGTGATTTCCATGTGCTGACAGAAAAAAACTGTGGCCAACTCCCTTTTCAGGTGTTAATTTGTATGGTGGACCAAGAGCTAGCAAAGAGCTAAACATTCCTGAAGTACATTCGTTTCATCATGAGTACAATTCAATGGATTGCGCAATTGAAATTGTTGACGACGTGCATGCTGCCATTGAGCATATAAATGAACATGGAAGGTACTATTGCACAGAAACAATTAGCTTTATATTACCTTGTTCCTTGTGGTACTTCTACGACTTAGATGAATATAACATTTTTCTTGTCTTTTTTTTTTTTTTGGTAGTGGACATACTGATTCTATCATAACAGAGAATAATGAAGTTGCAGAAATCTTTCTCCGTCAAGTTGACAGGTAAGTTCATTAGCATGCACATAAATAACCCGGTTTTCATTTTTTCGCCTTTGTTCTGTGCTTGAATCTAATATAGCTCATTAAAAATAGAGCAGACAGATATTTTAGTCACTTAAAAACTTTACATTTCCAGTGCTGCAGTATTTCACAATGCAAGCACAAGATTTTCTGATGGGGCTCGATTTGGTTTAGGTGCAGAGGTAATATAGTATTTTACAACTAATTTATAATCAACAGAAAAGTTCGTGGTGGTTATAATCAATATGCATTGATATCTGAATAGGTTGGAATAAGCACAGGAAGGATCCATGCTCGTGGTCCTGTTGGAGTTGAAGGGTTGTTAACAACGAAGTGGTATGAATATGCTTGTAAAATTTGTTTAACTTCTGACTTGAAATGCTATCAGCTTCTTAACATGCACTGATGGATGAAGCACTTAATACCAAATATTTATAAAGCATTTGTTTTATTTCATGTTAATTCGCATGCATATGTTTTGCCTTGATGAAGTTTGGTTCTTGTCTATTCTGAAGAACACATAACTTAACCATGAACATGTCTATTCTAAATGCTGATCGAATCAAACTTCATTGTTCGTTTCACTTGTAGGATTTTGAGAGGTAGTGGGCAAGCAGTGGATGGCGATAAAGGGGTCATATATACTCACAGGGATGTAACTCACAGTCTATCAAACGGGTTCGGTCACCCTTCGCACATTAAAAAGGAAAACAACTAAAGGACTGTAATTTGGCATCCGGGTGAATTAGTTTCACTTCCTTTCACCGGAAAGAAGAAAATGGTGGTGTAGCATTGGCGTTCTATGACAATGGTGACGTTGCCTCCTCCTGGCAGTTGTCTCTTTTTCCATGTCTGCTGCAGTTTTAGAGTACACAGCATTTCCGTCGATCTCAACCGTTTTCTTCTTGATATTTAGTTACTCTTTAGTTAGTTCATAAGTCGGTCTGTTTTAGGCTGAACATACTTCGACATTTTCCGGTCAATAATCAAGATTTTATATTCCATTAAGTTCTTTTTTCTTTGGCTCCTGAGCTCACCTGATTATGTTCATTTAGTTCTCATGTTAATGTTAAATCTAATACATATGAATTACATTGATAAATGCATTACGAATCATACTTGATTTCAACTTTATTTATAATATATTTATATATTTCATTTATGTATGAAAATATGCATTAGACTTGGCTAACCGACATGATTAATTCGTTAAGATGACAATATATTGAACAAGAGAAGCGAAGACAGCATGGTTGAAAAATTGAGTAATAAGAAACCAACAGAACTGAAATCTTCTGTCTGCAGCATATCATTAAACACTAATTTGGAGAGTTAAGGGACTTGAATGATAATCGTCCATCAGGATTACCACCCGGAGATACTGCGTCTAGTGCCAAGATATGCCAACAGATGTCCTGGAGCCTTGCAAGAGAGTGAGAATGTGTTGAAGGCACCAAGCTGCCGTCATCTTTGATCTTCCAACTGAAATTTTTGTAGAGCAAACGCTCTTTGTCAAAATGTACTCTCGCCGCATAAAGATCATGCTTCGACGAATTTCTTGAGGTCCTTCAACCACCCTATAAATTCTCGACTGTCTTTGTTAATCATATACTCGTGCAGGAAACAGGTTGTGCTTGGACTTATTCCTCTAAATTCCAAGTACTTGTGGAAAGCTTTCTTCAATTTCTCGTCCAAATCCCTGTGAAAGAAGCGATGCACAGGCATTATTTTATTTATAAAAGAAAACGACCAGGCTTATCACTTACGGGTGAGAATGAGATGACAAGCTTACTGAAAAATAGGCCCTGAATATGCATTTTGATCTTCTGAAAGCTCTGGATTTTGAGCTGAAATGCTGTCTACTAAAATCTTATCAGGATAAGCAACACAATGGAATTCTAGAGAAGCTCCACTCTTTTTCGAGACAGAAACAACCAACGGGAGTCTCGATCGATCTGGTTTTTGGGTATCTGTGCCATCATCATAATCAATATCGTTATTATCCCCTGTTACAAGATCAGGCATGTAAACTTCAACCTTCACATGTTCACCATCGTATTCCCTTGTAAGGATCAGAGTTTGTTGACCTGGATTATCATCAATTTTGAAAGGAAATCCTTCAGGAATTGCCTCCACCTGTCAGACACAGCCCAGAAACAGAAAAAACTATGACAAAAATGCTACTTTTTACTCTATAAAATCATATGTAAGGTATAATTTTACACAAGCTACAGTTGCTTCTTATCAATAAGAGAATCATTCTTCGAAAAGATAGAATCTTGAACACGTATATTTTGATTCAACCCAAATGAGGTAACTACAATTTGTCAGACTACTTATATTCAAATCCAGGCTTCCAATTCTGCAAAAAGACAATCCAATCGAGAAAATTCCAATCATAATTCTTAGTAGTTCATCAATGCCACATTGCTTAAAATGCAATTGTTTTAGCAAGATCGTCTCATAATAATAATTACCGGAGTGCAAACGAACAAAATAGCTTATGATTTAACTAGACAATTTTTTTAAGGAAAAAAAAAGAGAAAGAAAGAAGAATCAATACACGGTCTTGATCATCGGTCGCTATAGCAATCTTGATTTCCGAGTCGATGACTCGGAGAAGTGGCTCGGAAGCACTCGGGTTTTTAGAATCAGTAGCAGTTGAATAGCTTTGTATAAATGGAATAATAGTTTGTTTTGTATGGGATGATTTGGCGTTCACACTGTTGATAGCAGAAATGTAATTTCTTTGAGCTGCTCGAACGATTCGACCGGATAAAATGGTCGTTGATCGACGGAGAATCGAAGCGAACGCCATTGTTCCGGGTTTTAGAGCAAGAGAGCAAATTCGTGATTAGGGTTCTGAGATATCAGAGTGGATGATTTTCTACGGTCTGTCTTATGACAGTGAATTCGGTAACCACTGTTATACTGCCACCTCACATTTTTCGTTTTTTTAAGTAAATAATTCGAGTTATTTAGAATTTATGCTGCGACCTCATTTGCACCTTACAATTAACTCATGGGCCATCTAAACGACAGCGTTTGAAATCCAGAAAATATACTTGAAACCCGTTGTCGCTTCTTAATTCTACAGTACAACCCTAATTCGCCATTCTTCATAGCTAGCCACCAAGAAACTGTACAGCTAAATTTATAAGCCCTAATCCTAAACCCCAAAATTTCTCTATTTGAAGAGCCATGCCAGCGCTAACCCATAAACCACTCCGATGGGGAGAGCTAGAGGAGGAAGAGGGAGAGGACTTAGATTTTCTATTACCGCCAAAAGAAGTGAATGGGCCTGACGATAACGGAATCAAGAGAGTGATAGAGTATACATTTAATGATGATGGCAATAAAGTAAAGATAACAACGACCACAAGAGTAAGGAAGCTTGCAAAAGCTAGGTTAAGTAAAAGCGCTGTAGAGAGAAGGAATTGGGTTAAATTTGGTGATGCAGTTCATGAAGATGTTGGTGCTAGGCTTACTATGGTTTCCACCGAAGAGATCTTGCTCGAAAGACCAAAAGCTCCTGGTATATATTTTTTTTCACTTTTTTCTTGGTTTTCTTTTCTTTTTTGGGTTTTTGATCGTTTTAAAGTTGATTGCTTTTTGGATTTGAAAATTGATGAAAGGACAATAATGGTTTAGATTTAGGCTTCTTTTTGTAAATTTGATTTTGTTGTTACTCACTTAATGAGTTATTAAGGTAGGAGTGGAAATCGAAAAGGATTTGATCTTTCTGTCGAAAGATGAAAACTTTACTACGATAAGTCAATCTATCAGCACTCGCATGTTTATTTTAGTAATGGTGACTAATTAGCCAATCACATACGGCCTTAAGGCTCTTATTTTGTGTGAATGGTCAGTAAGCTCACCAAAAGTATCCTTCTGTTGGGGGCTTTTCATGGTAAACGAAGTCTTCTGGTTTAACCTTTAGGTCATCAACAACATCTGCTAGATATTAAGTTATTTATTTAGCATTTCTTTTACTTGATATGGTGACCAATTAGCCAATCACATATTGCCATGTGGCTTCTAACCCATGTGAGTGGTCAGTATGTCACCAAAAGCATATTCGTTTATGACATTGAATGGTGAACGAGACTCTTTTTCACTTTGATGTCGTCAACTACATTCATCAGTGAAGTCAATTTTTCTAGGACTTGTCTTTGTTATAATGTATTTGGTGGCAAATTAGTCATTCATGTTTAGCTACATGGCTGCTGTTTTATGTGAATGGTCAGTAAGACCACCAAAAGTAACATTCTGTTGTTGATCTTGAATAGTGAACAAGCTTTCCTTGTTCACTGTTAGGTCATCACCAACATTGAGTGTTGTTCCATGATTGTATCATATGCTTTCTTGATGTGCTTACTGGTAATCAGATTTATTGAAAGTTTTTTGTATCATTTTATGGACCAACTCCTGCTTACAAATGTTTGATTCTAGTGTGTACTTACATTGCAATGCTTTATCTCATCATTTGTATTATCTGTTGGTTTATGTAATGCTGTTTTTGTTCGTTACTGGAGAGTACTCATCTGCTGTCGTGTGGGAATTTGATGGGAATGGTGTGGTAAAACGTCAATATTTATAAACAAATTTGTCCTCATCTTGATGACAGGACCATTGAAATGTCCCATCCGTTAGTTGGTACTTAAATATTTCGCCTGGTTGGCAAAATATTCAATTATATTGGCTGTCTGTTGCCATATGTAAAATTTCATTTGATAGTTATCTTGTTTGGACTTGAAGTGTTGTTACTTTGGCCAAGTTTTGTGATCAAGGATTTTCTTGTTATCTAAAGCTTTTTTGCTGCTTTCATTTTTTTTTACGCCTTGTTTTACAATATTTTTGTTGTTTGGTTCCTATTTTTTAACTTTGGGTTTTGACTTGACAACAGGCACCAAAATTGAGGAAACTAAATTACCAGGGGATAACTTGGCTCAGTTGGGTAAAGCTGGAGCTGTGCTCATGGTCTGCAGAACCTGTGGCAAGAAAGGTGACCACTGGACCTCTCGCTGCCCCTACAAGGATCTTGCATCATCAGCTGAAACCATTGTTGATAAACCTGCTTCTGAGGAGACTGCTTCTCTTGTGTCTGGAACCACCAAGGCTGCTTATGTGCCACCAAGCATGAGAGCAGGTGCTGAGAGAACTGGTGGATCAGACATGAGGCGCAGGAATGAAGAGAATTCGGTTCGTGTCACCAATTTATCAGAGGACACTAGAGAGCCCGACTTACTTGAACTATTCCGTACTTTTGGTCCTGTTAGTCGGGTTTACGTTGCTATTGATCAGAAGACTGGTTGCAGCAGGGGTTTTGGTTTTGTGAACTTTGTAAGCAAGGAAGATGCAGAGAGGGCTATCAACAAGCTCAATGGATATGGTTATGACAATCTAATCCTCCGAGTTGAATGGGCCACACCAAGGTCTAATTAATTAGATCGTTAAGTTTCTACCATTTATCTGCCAGTGGGCAACGTTTCTGGTTGCTGGACAAGTTTGTTGTTTATAAAGTTAATATGATCCTTCGAACATTTGAGTAATGGACAGTAATCATATTTTAGCTCACCTTAATTGTACAAGTTACTATTTCATTTATCTACATTTAATACACAGCAATGACATGGTGTTATCATTGTATAGGCT
Organism: Dalechampia spathulata; assembly: GCA_948192965.1. Classification (NCBI taxonomy): domain Eukaryota; kingdom Viridiplantae; phylum Streptophyta; class Magnoliopsida; order Malpighiales; family Euphorbiaceae; genus Dalechampia; species Dalechampia spathulata. Next base: position 14,805 of record CANYBF010654199.1, read on the forward strand.
TCGTGCCACGGCAAATGGCAAGCATGTTTCCTACAGGAGAAATTTGTGTAAATGCTAGTCAAGCTAATCTTCTGCAGTAGTTGCAATGGTTAAGATGTACTCAATTTCCTCTACCACTTCCTTCATGGAAGGCCTATTCTCTCTCTTGTCCGCCAAACAATCCAATGCCAAAAGTGCCAATGCCTTGATGCTGTCGATCTTCAAGCTGTTGGCTCCCTCTTTTAGCAGGGGATCAACCATCTCCATAAACCTCCCCTCCTCAACCATCCTTTGGGCATAAATCACCAAGTTCACATCATCTTCTCCTCTACTGAAATCTATTGCCTTCATAGACGTTAATAACTCCAACAATACAACCCCGAAACTATAAACATCGCTCTTATCAGTGAACTGGAAGCTCCTAAAATACTCGGGATCTAGATATCCAATAGTACCTTGGGCACAGGTTGATATGTGACTCAAATCACTTTGAGCTAACCTTGACAACCCAAAATCTGAAATCTTAGCGTTCAGCTTGTCATCAAGAAGGATATTGCTAGACTTAATGTCCCTATGATATATTGGAGGAGTAGCAGAGGTATGAAGATAACTGAGACACTCTGCAGTCTCGTGAGCAATTTGAAGACGGCAAATCCAAGATAGTTGGCTTCGACCAGCAACCCTTGGAGCTTGTAAATGATCAAGAAGAGTTCCATTTGGTATATATTCATAAATTAGAATAGGTTGCTCAAGCTCGACACAACAGCCGAGCAGATGTACGAGGTTTCTGTGGTTAACCTGGCAGAGAATTCGAACCTCGTTAAGAAGCTGATCAGTGCCTTTGGTATTTCCAAGCTTTGCACACTTGATAGCAGCAAGAGTTCCATCTTGAAGAACCCCTTTGTACACTTCACCGAATCCACCGGAACCTATAAGACTATCGTTGGAGAAGCTGTTTGTTGTCTTCTTTATCTCTTTGCCTGTGAAAAGTTTCGCAGCTTTGCTTCCATCAGCACTTAGGATTTTTTCACGGTGTTTGGCCAGACGTTCTTGTGCTTCTTTAGCACGTTTGTGATGTCTGTAAAGTGGGATGCCGATGGTGATAGCCAAGAGCAAAACACTAAGGCTGGAACTTAAACCTGACAGAAAGCTTATTGGGTTAGACATAAATTTCCAGGCAGAAGAACAGGTAGCCAGCAATTGTATGCATATTGCTAGAAGTTTACCTGATATGAGTGCAGTCTTCCTGGATCCACCGCACCCTCCAAGTCTTTCACAACCAGCAGCTGAACAATCATCAAGAATACAAGATAACTTCAGCTGGATTAGGTTCATGCAATAATCTTTTACTGATGATGATAAAAACTGTATGATTACTTACGTGGAGCACATGTGCCTTGGGTGGGATTCCAGGACAACCCAACCTTGCAATAGCACCTGCTTACCCCGATCATATTCGGGTCAGGTTGACACTTGGAGTCCGCCTCACAATCTACCTGAGACTTACAAATGGGTTCCGGTGGCTGCACCCATTGGATCTCCACTCCCGGGTTTGGCCATCTATCAACCGGCAACGTGCCATCCAAGTTCACAAAACTTTTATAGGCTCTACACCCGCCTGCTCGAACCCGAATCGTGTAAGCTGAAGCTGACCCACCCGTTTGGAAGGTACAACACCACGGAAAATCTACACAAACCGACTCCTGCCTTCCTCTAGCACTATTAGCGTACACGTGGCACAAACTATTACTTGAGCAATTCAACGGCTGATCAAGGATTGATTCAGAACAGTTCATGAGCATGACCGTATTGGAAGCAGAAATGTTAAAAGGCAGTGAATTGTTCAAGTGGATGCCTTGGTGAACATAATCAGATGAGATGCAGGTATCGGGTACGATATTTGCTGGCTGTATAACCAACCGTTGAGTTGATTGATCGATTGAAACGATGGGGTAAGAGTTGTTGACCGTATCAAACATCAGTATACGTGCGTTGCACCTGATCTTATATGATTGATCCCCGCAACTGGGTCCTGTGCTGAGTGGATAGGGAACTGACATGTTGCCACAGGTGGGGCATTGGGTGGCTGACAATCCGCACATGACGGAGGTTAACAGAACGACCACCGTGAGGAGGAAGTGACACGTTATAGGTGGCGGCTCCATCAACTCTGGGCATAAAACAGCAGTAGGAGTTAGTTTAGGATTTTAAGGAATGTACAAGGAGGGAATTTATAGGAGAAAACCAGAAGTTTCTGAATCATTTCCAAAGTTGACCAGGAAACTGAAAAGCGTCTTTTCAGAATCAAACATGTTGAAATGTATTTGGTTTATTTTATGTTTTGATGCGATGTATTTGATTTATAAATATATGTTATTATGAGAAATCTATTTAAATTTTCAAAAATCAATTTTTTTAATTTTTTTTTCAATTTTAATATATTATTAATTATTTTTGATACTCTTCCAATTTTTAAATGTTTTTTTAATAATAATAATTAAGTAAAGGATTTTTAGATTTTTGAAATTTTGGATCCATTTGTAGAGCAAAAAAGTGGGTTTTGAGTGGGGAGCGAGGCAGCTCTTATCCTATTATCTTAACCATGTGATTATTACCCACATAACTATATTCACAATACCTAACTTGGTCAATTCCTAATTGTGAAAAAACCTAAGGCAAATAGGACCCAGTTCGAGTTGTTTAAGTAGCGATTACTTTTTTTTAATATTTAATAATTATTATTTTGATAATAATTAATTATTATATATTAATAGTTAATAATTAATTATTTATATAATATTTTAAAGTTGATATGTTAAATAATATTTCAATTATTAATTTAATTTAAAATTATAAGAAAATAGTAAAACAATCAAAATTATACTCTAGAAGCTAGTCAAAATTAATATATAAATTGGATGAAAATATTGATATTATTTTAAAGGTCGTAACCGAACAAATTTTATATGTAAAATAAAAAATTCGAAAAAAAGTGAATAAAGCAAAAAAAAAAAAAGGTAAAAAAAAAAGCAAACTTTTGACAACAACTTGCATGAAAACGAAGACTAAGATAGTTGTCAACTGAAGAAATATTTGTGGAAAAGTATGGAGAGGGTTATGGCCTTGTTCCTAGAAATATTCGATGACGTAGAATTATAAATTTATTAATAATATAATAATAGATGTTAATTTTTATTGATATATAGATAATAATTAATGAATATTTAATATTTAATAAAAATTAACACATAATATTATATCTCGCTTGTAAGATATATAACATTCAAACAAACAATTTCTATGTAAAAGGTAATTTCTTCTATTTTTCACAATATTTTAATATATACATATGTTAAAATTGTATTCAAACTTCATTTAATATTGATTTTTTTTGAATACTAAAGAAAAAGAAGAGTTGCTTTTGGATTGTGGAATGCCCTTCAAGTCCTTGGTGGAGAAAATTATTATTATTATTATTATTTGGTTGAAAATGGTATGAATGCAGACTCTATTCCCATCATAATTTTAAGATTAAAAAAATAAAAAATCACTTGGATTTGATTTTGTTTTTATTTGAATTGAATTATGCTAACCCTAAATTTGTCTTTAGGAAGACATGAATATTCAAAATTTCCACATTTCCACATGGTTAAAATAAATAAATAAGTGACCTAAATATAGAGAAAAACTTATTACAATATTTTAATTTATTTACCTTTTTAGTAAAAATGAAATAAAAATAGGAAAATTGAATAAAATATAAACCTGAATATTCTTGGATTTTTAATTAATAGGTTTTGGTGAATTTAATCCATTTTAGGGCTAATATTTAATCATCGTATGGAATAATCTATTGCGATCTTAACATTTGTTTTTATTATTTTCTGTGAAGTTAAAAGGAAGATTATTATTTGTTGTGAAATTCTTTCACATTTATCTTATGCATTCTAATTTATCCAACAAAATTAGGTTTAAGTGGGATTATAATTTTCCATATGATTTATTAATCTGCTATAAATATAATATATAAAAAAGTAAATATTAGTTATTTATAGTTAGATTTGTATTAATTTATCAGTGACACAATATAAAAATCAGGTTATATCGTAAGTTGAATCACTAGTCTAATTTACACATAATTTTAGATTTAGATTGTGGATTTGATCAATTAATTCATCTAAAAATTCCATTATTTTGATTTTAGTTTACATATTAATCATATTATTTCATATTATACAAATCATTTCATGTTAAATATGTAGAATTGATATTTGTAATAAATAAGTTAATCATATTAAATGAATTATATTAGATTATTCATATTAAATTCAGATCAATTTTGAATTCAAATTTTTAATCATATTTAAATTAAGATTAAATTTATTCTATTCAATTACAGTTAAAATTTTTATGTTATTGGATTCATCGATTTGATTAAAAATTGACTTGGATAACCACATCAAATTCATTAATGGCGCTGGAGGGACTCCAATCCCACAGCTGAGATGCAGCGAAGAACTAGTGTTGATGTAAAGAAAAAGAGAAAGGGAGAGGGAAGAAGCAAGAAGAAAAGAAGTAGCAGACCATGGAAAAGAAGAAAAACCCCACATCCCGAGAAAGTGAGGAGATTAAAACATAAAATGGGGAGGACTACCAAACTATATTTTGGTTATAGGCCCCCCACACAGGCATAAGTTTGGTTCATCTCGAGATGCATGGCTTGAGAATGATTCTTAACTAACCAATAAACTAAACTGTTTTAGACTTGCATTTAAATCTGTTCTTTTCAAGCCACACAGAATTTACTTCTTGGTTTTTTCTAAATCATGTCACTGTTTCCCAAGCTTGACAGCCCACAATCTGAAACCTTGAATATTTCCGAATTAACATGTCAATAATGGTTCGGAGAAAATCTGTAAGCAAGACCCCAGTTGTGTGAGGAGCAATCCTTTCTAGATTTTCGACTTTAATTGATAATATTATCTTAGATTTTGACAGGTGGAAGCAATTAAAGGTAACCAGGAGAGAACAGAAGCAATATAACTCGGTATGAATATGGGTTCATACTCATGGAGTTTCGAAAACACTTTGGTAGCTCTCGTTTTTTCATTTTTAGAGGGGTGGAGGGTGATTAGATGCAGGTGATCTGATACTTGGTTGTTTTTATTATTTTGCATATTTGGTCCCGACAAGGGTAATCAGAGATCAGCTGCAAATCCTAAGATGTATCTGAGTTAACCGGCAATATCCATCTGCTTTTTCCCTTGTAAATGATCAGAAGAGTTCCATTCCGAATATACACGTAAACCAAAATAGGTGTCTCAGGCTCAACAGTAAAACAACGAACCAACCGAACGTAAAAGGCTTTTGTGATTAATCTGTTAGAGAATTTGAACTTTCATTCAGAACCCGATTGGTTCCTTTGGTATCTTCAAGCTTAACACCGTAAAATCTGCAAATTTGTAGCTTGAACTTGTGTTTAGGACATGCTAAAACATAAAAGGAAATGATAAATTTGTGTTCGAATGAAGATAGAGAACAGCTATTTAGTAAATTGAATGCAAACAACCTTAAATTAAAGTGGATATGATTACCTCATGTAAGCCTTGAGAAACACAAGTTTGGCATGGAATCTTTCAATTACGTATTACACATCTTATTCCCCGTCTTTTTTCCGGATCCACGAGATTTTGCAGCAATTTTGATGTGAGATCAGAGCTGGTTAATCCTTGTATTAACCTCTCATATAAACTTTACCTCCACCCTCTAGAAAATGTTGAGGAATTGTTTCTTGAAGCCCATGAATATCTACCCATATGATATGAATTTTAATATATATATATATATATATATATATATTTTGCCTTCATCTCTTCCATCTCAGATTCAATAACAAGAATGCATCTTCTATTTTATCTTGCATTTTACAGGTTACAGGTTTTGATATCTTGTTCATTTGCAGGTTTTTATTTTATTTTATTAATCTTCTAAATGAATTGTTCTTAGATCGTTGGAGCACGACAGCATGGCCTGTTCATCCATTGATTTATAGCAGCTTCGACACATTGGTGTTGTTTTAAACAATAAATTGTTGAATATTTGATTCAGGTATAAAAGATTCAGTAAAGTAATTTCATCCAAATCACATTGCGAATATATAACTGTTTGACAAATTTACTGGATTTGATAATAAATTTTCAATGTGATCTTCAACACTTCTTCTTTACTCAAAAAAATAAAACAAACTAAAACTTAATAATACAAGACAAGGCAAGAGTGTCTTTCTTTTATTGGCCGCATCCTGAATCCGAGAACAGCAGTAAATATTTAGAGAATCTTGTTCCAGATATTCTTAACTGAATTGAGTGAAGTACATATGGCCACGCAATGCAAGCTAAAAAAAATCTTCAAGTTCAATCAAGCAATCCTGATCCATATCTTGTCATTCTTTTTCTAGTTCTGCTTTACTTTATTCTCCTCCAGTGGTAGCTTTAGGACGGAAAAGATAGATAAAGGAAAAGCAAAGAGTATTGGTTAATTACCTGTTGCTTTAGGACAGAAAAGATGGATCAAGGAAAAGCAATTTGATTTGATTTTTTGGTACCAAAAGGTGATACCCTCACCCCAAGGGCTCCCACCGCCCGACCCGACAGTCATCGTGAGGAAGGTAAATCACGGTACTCCAGCGGCCTACTAGGTGGGAACCCAGGTCTTGGTGCCCATAAGGAAATTTGATTTGATTTTTAATATGACCACTGTCGGCATATTACAAGATTGCAAACCAGCTCACAATATGCTTCCATTCTTTGATCCCTTTTCTTTCCCATGGCTTCTTAATCAACCAATAACTTGAAATGTATTAAAAGAAAAGGATAATACATTTCTCTGTGTTTACTTGATAAAATCGTATTCCACTATTTGTATAAACTCAACTGTTATTATATCTCATGTAACGCATGCGGGTTTTAAGGAATTCATGCAAATTTTGTTGATGTTGAGTCAACCTGATTTTGATAACTTAATTCCAACATAAGTTTGTGTTGCAAATTCTAAAATCAATCCCAATTATGTCATGCAATTCATGTTTTTCTTGATTCAAGTTTAGCACCCAGCAATAACTGAAGTTTTTGTTAAGGGTATTGAGACGTACAATTGAGATTCATTAAGACTTGTATATGCCACTTCCTTGCTTTTTATTTATTGAATATAGAGTTCATACCTTGAACACGATTTGATCAGGTTGATATTATTTGTTGAATAGTTCTTTAGCCCTAAAAGCTTTTTACGTTTAAATAATGGGTGAGTGTATATAATGAAACAAAGCTCATGATTGACAGCGGACTAATTATCTATGGTTTTAGACAGCGGACTAATTATCTATGGAAAGATAACAATTTCCTCTCCCTTTATTCTCCTACAAAGGAAGCTGTCATGCTTTTTGTTTTACCTTTATTTTAGATTAGTCTTTCTGATACAAGGCAAGTACATATATATGGTCGCAAAATAGAATCTCTTAGCTCATTAATTTTAAAAGAACATATAGTTAACTTAGAGAGAAAATAAATAAATAAATAAATAAAAGAATTTAATTAGGTTTCTTATATATATAAGAAGTTAATCAATAAGTATATTTGTTTTTCACTTTAATTTTTCAGATCACTCTTGTCAATTACATTTAATTATGTAATTTTTTTATATTATAACTCATAAAATCATTTCAGTGAATGATATTATTTATATTTAGCTCTTAGTTGTTACCAAAAAAAAGAACTAGTTTTTGGGATGAAGAGAGAAAATATATTGATTTTTACTAAGTGTTATAATTACACTTTCATTATTAATCTAATAATAATATTTAATAAAAATTAATATGCAAAGAAAAAAGTATTTTGTTGAAGCAAAATTTAAGAACAAGGCATAAATTGCCAAAGCAAAAAAAGTACTATAATGGAACAAAGCTCATGATAGATAACAATTTCCTTTGGCTTTATTCTATCAAAAGGGAAGGTGTCATGCACTTTTTGTTCTTTTTAATTTCTTTTAAATGAGTGTTGTTGATACAATACAAGGCAAG
>CANYBF010654204.1:0-10127 GCA_948192965.1 Dalechampia spathulata
ATTATACTTAGTTATGAATAATCTAATAACCTTAGAATCAAATGTTCATTTTTGATATTTAACTTCAACTATATTTTATTATAAAAGAAAAGTTATATAACTTAATATTTGATATTATTAATTCTTATTATATTAGAGTAATTAACAATTGATTTATATAAAGATTATTTCATAGTTTATTATGAGCATAATTTAAGTTATAAGAAATATGAATTAAAGTTATTTAATAAGGAAAATTTTATAGTTATTAATTTATGGATTGAGATTAATTACTACTAATGTTTTAAACAATGATTTTTACATTTGTTATTAAATCATAAAGTGTTTAATTAATATAAGTTGTTAATTGTGAATTATTTTAAATTAATAAATCCTGATTTAAATAAATTAGAATATGATTAATATAAAAAGGTTATAACATATTTTACTATAGGTTAATTTAAATTTCTAAATATTATTTGTTATTACTATTTTTTTTAAATTATAATTATTATATATGTTTTTGAATCTTAAAGTATTTGGTTAAAATAGGTTTTATTATAAATCGGACGAAGTTGTAGAGCTATGATTTAATTATATTAATAGTCACAATTTTAATTATTTTAGTTGATAATATGAATAATGCATTAACATGAATTTTTAAATCAAAGATGTATTTTAAAAATAAATATCATAGGATCATTTTCTCAATTAAATTTTTAAGTGATAATAATAAGTTACCTTCTTCTTACGCTATACTTTTTATGACCTATTCAATTAAGAAATTAGGGAAATAATCCTTATATTGTATTATTATTACTTGGTGTGATTTACTCGATTAGTAATTGATTAAATTCTCTTGAAATATTACTGAGTGTACATATACATAATGACAGGGTCTACTGAGGAGCCTGTTCACGTGTCTTCTAGACGCGTAGATAAGGGGAAAGCCTCTGAAGGTCAGTGCTATCATACTCGACTTAAATAAATAAGTCTGAGATAAAATCACACACGCACTGCATAATAATTATTAAGTTGTATGCTTTGAGATACATTAAGATATTCATATAAATATTCCAATGCATCATATCACATAAATCATGCTCATCATTAGATAATGCATTGGCATTTCATAACATCATTTCATGGCGTCATAAAAACGGAAAAGTGAGGTTATTGAGAAATGTTGAGATTGAATATGTATTGAGATATTTATAAGGAAGCTGAGTACAGTCGCTTCCCATACGCTGAGTTCAGTCACGTGTGTTATTTATTATTATTGAATACTGAGTACAGTCGCATTCCAGAAAATATTATGATTGAAAATATGATTGATGAATCGAGATACGACAGTGAAATAGATTGATCGAGGGAGAGTGCAAAACATTGCATTCTCATAAATCCATTGCATATTTGCATACATTTATTTAAACTGAAATAGGATATTATGGTCATGGAAATATGGGAATTATTTATGATGCTATGAATGGAAATCAGAGGTGAATCCAAGTATTACCAGGTGATGATATGAGAAATGTGGAAGTATTTACTGGTGAATATGCTTACATCGAGATTTGAACCGTACGCTACAATAAATAAATATTATTGACATGTGATTTTATGCTTCCACGTAACAATGATTTTGATGTTATTACTTTGAATTTCTCTATACTGAAACATTATTAAGTGTTGCATTCATTTATTAGTGCCACTGAGTTTTACTCAGCATTTGTCATTTGATGAACGCAGGTCCAAGCACATCAGAAGTTAGACGGGGTTAGCGTTAGTTGTTGGCAGTGCGGTACACATCTTCTGTGATTCTCGCGAGGGTTGCCCACTCTGGGACTTAGTTAAGCGGACTCCTGCAGGCATTGTGTATACTGCTTATGCTCTTTTCATTTTTGGCAGTAATACTAGGTTGCATTGCTTCAACTACTACTTATTGATGCCTCTAGGCATAACTATAGCCATCTTTGTATTTATGACTCGTTGTGTGTAACAGATGTTTCAGTGTTATTTCTTATCTTTTTAATATGAGTTTGAGAATTATGTTCTATGAAAAGTTCTTTGGCATGCTTGACATATTTTGAAATGATATATGAATAGTGATTGTCTGCCCTTGTGATGAAATTTTAGAGCTCGATGGAGGAGTTTTAGGGTTTCATTATGGGACATGTCTCCACTTAGAGGTGTGACAGTCAAAGATCTAATAGAGAATCCCAAATTCCATTTTGGAGATATTTGTTATTTATTTGATGGCGTGAGCACTGACCTAGCTTATGGTCATCAGGGTCCCATAGTTGACCACTCGATCCAACAGCAATCAAAAAACCAAGCCTCTAGTTCCTAAATCCTTGCAGTAGGCATCTGAATGCTTATTAGAGATGATTTCAAGCCTCGCAGTATAACCATCGATCTTGCAGAAGATATCTAATCAGCATTGATCACTTTAGCCCTAGCACCAAGCTCCCAATGATAGAATTGGGTTTCTAAGCCTCTGTATGAGCAATAGATCAACATTGATCATCTAGCCTGAGCAGCGAGCTGCAAGTGATAGAACTAGATTTAAAGCCTCAACACGAGTACAATGCAAACTTTAGCAAGAGCATCAGGCCTCGACGGAAACATTGGTCAGGTACCTTCCTTACTTTTTGTGAAAAGTCATGTCATGATCAGATTTCATTTTGACGACTTACGCTAGTATCGCCTCAAAGTGGTCCTGATCAGGGGGTAAACTGTTGACCCTGACTTTTCACCCTTGTGCAATCTTAGGTTTTTATCGATTCAGCTCGGTATTAGTCCCCGAAGTCAACCCCGATAGTGCATATAGTCCTGTTTGGCTCCCTCTAAGTGCTCTGGGTGTACATAGCACATTGCACTTGATGGGGCCTACCATGATGTTTAACGGGACCCACAGGCCTTGTCACCTTCCTCTGAGTGTTTTGGACATGCAGAGCATATTGAGTGCATAGCATCGCATGCACAGCACTTAGGTGGAAAGATGCTTGGTAGAGCCCACATGTTGGTGGGACCCACATGCGGGGTCCACAAGCAGGTCACCTAATGGGGCCCATATAAATATAACACGCTGATAATGCCTTACAATGTCAAATAATGCTTATTTGACATGCAGAACACATAGCATGCAAAATCCTACATTTTAGGTGTATAGCACTATATGCCCGAAATAGGATACTTGGTGGGGCCCACCACCTGGTGCCCTCCTAACAAAGAGCCATTTTTACACAGTGCTCTAATATGTCAAATGACGCTTATTTGACATATGAAATATGTTGCATTTCACCCGTACGAGGTGAAATACGCAAAAGAAATGAGTTTAGTACATAATACTATGTGTGCACTATGCAAGAAAAAAAGACGTTTGGTGGGGCCCACCTTCCGGACCAAATCTAGAAAACTTTTCATTGCAAAATGTCTTAATATGTCAAATGACGCTTATTTGCCATACAGTACGCATCCCGTTTTTCCCAAACGAGGTAAAATGAATAAGGGCAAAATGCTATATGCACACGCATATAGCACTATGTACATGCGCATATAAGGAAAAATGATGTTTGGTCGGGAGCCTTCTCGGAACTAAATTGGGTGTGTGCCATATTACACAATGTTTTAGCACATAAAATGATGCTTCTTGGGCATGGGGTGCACATCCCGATGCAACCACTGTGGGCCCAACACGACGGGTCAAAGGCAATGTGTTACGCACATCACCCTATGTGTACCACACATAGGCTATGTGTGGTGCACATGGCCTTTGAATTTTCAATTTTTGGATTGAAAATTACAATTTTACCAAGCCCTAATTTTCCCTATAAATATTAAGCTCGGGGTTCAGTAAAATGCACTCCAAATATTGATAAAAGCAAGCCAAAACTCTACTAAAATCAATTCCTAATTAATTAAGCACTTAATTAATTCAATTGGTAGGATTTTTATAGACCAACAAGCACTAGTTAGGTCCCTAATCACGTTTGGAAAGGAGATCTTGAAGAAAACCTACTGCTCTAAGGTAATTTTTCAATTTTCTTCCACTTTTCTTATGGATTTTACTAAAATCCTTCTATTTTTGGTTTGATTTTGTGTTGATTGGCTTCAATCATGTTTGTTTTTGGTTGCTTATATTCCTTAATGAGATATTAGTTGGCAAAATTAGCAAATTTAAAGCATTTAATTAAAATAAATAAAATTATGATTTTAAAAAGAAGATTATCATAAAATAGAAGGATAAATTAGGTTAACTATATTATGAACTTCTTCTAGAATGCTTTTTTGTAATAATAATGCTAATAATAATGAATGAATAAAAAGGAAAATAAAGAAAAAGAAAGGCGGATGAAATAGAAAGAAAGGATAGAAGAAATAAGATAGAAGGAGTAGAAGAAGAATGTCACAGTTATCAATTTGCATGTCTAATTTGAAACTATCATTTCTTTCTTCATTTTAACTTTTTCAAAGATTAAAGAAGTATAAGTGAACCAAGAAGAGATTGAATAAGTAAAAGAAGCATAATCTAAAGAAGATGATGTCTTTTCATGACCCAAAAGCTATCATATTCTCATATTTTTAAGAAATACATTTGTTGTAGAAAAGAATACAAAGAAGGAGAAGTGCTTGACTAAATGAGTTGAATTTCTATAAACCATAAGTTAATAAATATATTTCTCTTGAATATGGAATTATGGGTTTGTCTAAAGTAAATTTGCTAAATATTTATAGGAATTTAGGCTTGATTTTCTTTGTAATTATAGTTAGTTTTGTTAAAGAAGAAAGACAAGAATATAAGTTAGGGCACTTAGAATTTATGATAAATTATTAGTAGACTTTAAAGCAAATTAGTTTATGAAATGAGTCATCTTTGGAGCTATCAAAAGGAGAAGACATATTGTCATTCAGATTAATATTAAATAAGTAAGTAAATTTCTCTTTAATTTTATGAATGAATTTGGAGTTTAAGTTGGAATGTAAATTCAATGATTTAATCTTTATGAAATCAATAAACTTCCACTTGCTTTTACCATGTACTTGCATGGAGTTGGTGTTAGATTTGTAATATGAGGAAGGTTGGTAAGTAAACTAATTCTTGATTAAATCCTTTAAGTTAAGTCTATGAAATCTTTTGAGAGATTGAGATCCTAATTCAGTAGGATAATGTAATTATGAGAAGTGAACTTGGAATGGTTTATATCATTATTTAATTTTATGAAGACGAAATATGACTTAAAAGTGGTAATGATTAAACAAAAGTTATTCTTCTTAAATATAGAGGAATTGAGTGATTAAAAAGTTGATTTTAACTAATCAAGTGCATATATGTATTAAATGTAGAATTAAATTAAATTATTAAATTAATACATTTATATATTTATAAAGATTGTATAATTGCATGAATTAGGTTAAGTCATCAACCTTACTATGCTAAGATTGCTACAAATGATGATATTATAATGCTAAAGGGATTTAAGGATGACTTTAAGATAATAGATTTCAACTATAGACTAAACATTTTTTTTTAAGAAAAGGAATTTTGATTGTTTAGTTATAAAATCCTTCATTATGATTAAAGTATGGTAAAATGCCTCATAATTTATGTTGCATGAATTTGAGAAATGGGAATTTATTATAGAATTAAAGTCAAAGATGTGATTGATGGAGATTGTGAATTATAGAAGTGTTAAATTATTTAATAGGTGAAAGTATACGAGAAAATTTTTTAAAATATAAAAAATATATAGGAGATTTTATCATATTTTTGGTAGAAATTATACAATAAATAATTTAAATTTTAGAATTATGAATGAGTTATTAGTATAAGTTATTCAAAGGATTTTAAATGTTTATGTTAATGGTTGATGAGATGAAACGATTAACTAGAAGAAAAATGAGCAAAAAGGAAAAATAGTGGGAGGAGGTCCCTATACCTAATTTAATTGAATTTATTTTCTTAAATGTCATGTTGTTATGATTTAAAGTGATCAATTGTTTTATATATTTTGATAATTGATTTAAATAAAATGTGTTTTACTTATGATATGTGATTTAATATTATTGAATTATTTAAACTATGAGTTTTGGTTTTATCTTAGTACTATTGGAAATGTATTCTAAAAATAAGTTTTATTTAGTTTTCATGAATGTCATATTTAAAAAATATGTTATGTTTCAAATATAGAAATAATTTTTTTATTGGAATATAATGGACTTGAAATATATAAGAAGATCCTTCCTAAAGTTAATGAGTGTTGAAATCCCTCTCCAATGAGAGGTGTGTGCATACTAAGAAAAGATTATATGGGATGAGTGCTGGAACCTCTCTAGTCTATCAAATTATAGCAAGTGTTGGAATTTCATAGTTTGAGGTGCACCAAGAATAATATGTTATGCTTCAAACATAAAAAATAAATATTTTCATTGGAGTATAAGGGACTAGAAAGGTACGAAAACATTCTGACTAGAGTTAGCGTATGTTAGTGAAAATCCCTTTGTGGAAGGCAATACATGTGCGATTTATAGTGGTTTGGCTAAACTCTTACCTACGTCCACTTCTCCTAAGTCTCAACTTAGGGTTCCACTAAATCTCAATCAATTTACAATTGGGATTCCATAAATGAATCTAAAAACCCCAGTGTTTTCTAGGCTCACACTCAAACCTTTATAAAATCAACCTTACAATCTCTCAAATACAAATTAATGCCCAAGCATTAATCACACACCAACCCACTAAAGCAAACCCTAGCTTTCACAAGTAGGGATACAATAGAAGAGAGATTTCAATAGCAAAATACATAAAATACAAGTAGACTTACTTGTTCTTGACAACAGATGATCAATATAATGAAAATGCTCTGCAGAAGTAGCTATTAGGATCAAAAGATATGAAAGTTCTATATAAAAATAGCTGTTAGAAAGTGTTTAAAACCTTTCTTAAAAGTCACGTATGGCCGTACCAATCATTGTATGCCCGTACAAATTTAAATTTTACCATTGGAAAATGAGAGGGAAATGTGGTACGGTCCATCATTTGGTATGCCCATACCAAACCAATTTCCTGACTAGCAATTTTCCTGTAAGATCACGTACCACTTAATGGTACGCCCATACCAAAATAGGTTTACTGACAAACCATTTTCTTGTGAGCAATGGTACGCCCGTACCAAGCTCAATCAAACAATTCTAACTAGGTATGGTCAGCTGTATGGCCGTACCACTCAATTAAGCTATTTGGTACTCTTGTACCAAAACAGGTACGCCTGTACCAACATAAAAACACTATTAAAAATTATAAATAACTTAAATTGACTCACACGTGACTTATACATCAAAACCTAGGGTTTAACAATCTCCCCCTTTTTGATGTTGGCAATCAATTTAAGTTCAATTTGCAAAAACTCATTTAAATGAAAGTTTGATTTGAAAATTTTGGAAATTTCCCCCTTTGTTTTAGAATACATGCCGTGTAACTATAAGTTATCAAACAAGCATAAAGAAAAGAGATAATCAACAAAATCAAAGATAATCATAACATAACATAATCAACAAAATTAAATAAACTGAAAAAACATCATATAGAATATCAAAAGATGTTTAGTACAATAATAACATCAATAATAACATTGAAATATCAAAAATAATCATAAAAACAAAAATCTAACAATCAACTCCACTAGAAATCATACAACATAGTATCTCCCCCTTTGACAACATCGAAAACAATAAATCACTATAAGTCCTGAGGAGGAGGTGGATTTGGCGGAGGAATAACAAATGGATCCACCATCATACTAATGGAGTGTAGAGTCTCGGAGGTAGAGGTCTGAAACTCATTGAAGTTAGCAACATGCTGCTTAAGCTACTGACCAAAAAGAGCAGACTGTTGCGTAAGATGTCCAAGTTATTGGTCAATGTGGTTGAAACGATGCTTGAAGGTATCCAAGCAGTCGAGTCGAGCAATGATAGTGGCAAGCTGCTAAGAAATGGAATCTGAAGGAGCAGCAGCAGCACCAGGAGTAGTAAAAGTGGCAGCTGGATAAGTAGGATCACGAACAGCAACCAAAGAAGAAGATCCATCAGAGAAGTGATGTTACCATTTACGGCTAAGAGCCACCTGGCGTGTGGCATCAGCAGAAAGATCAGACTGGTCACGCCACTCTGCAAGAGTATCATCTGGCAGTAAAACCTACAGGTGCTAAAGGACCTCTACAACACGTCGGCCATAGATCAAGACAGTGTCATTGGGAAGCTCCAATGATCAAAGATGATCGAGTCGTTTAAAAATGTACTCAGTGTGGATGATGAACTCATCAGTAGCAGTGCGTTCAAGGAGCATGAAGTGCTCAATGAACAAGAGATCAAGGTTTGGACCTCATGGTCCAAGAGAAGGAGAAGTAAGGGGAAAGGTCTGCAACTGCTGGCAGATATGAAGGATGTGAGGACCAACAAGGATAGCCCTGCCAGGCTACTTCTAAATGCTGACCTCATGGAAAGAGGTTTGAAGCCAGTGTCCAGACTGAATGGGGGTACCCATGACCATACAGTAAAGGAATATAAGGTCTGGGCCCGTAACAGTATCATTAGACTTGGATCTCCTAAAGATAAGATAGGAGATCAGTCTATGATAATAGAAAAGAGTAGGAGATTTAAGGCACGAGGCCTTCTGACAAGATGGACAGAAAGAGGTGTTAAGGGCGATATCCCTTCAGAAAGAGTTACGGTCAAAGACCACTGATTTGGCATTTCCAATGCCATCAGTGGGGAAATCGAATAGAGCATCAAACTCTAATGAGGAAAGATAATAGTGTCTCCTGAAGAGTCTGAAAGTACAGGAGAAGGAAGTAGATAAAGAAAATGTCTATAGGAACTCTAAAGCTACAAACTGTATGAAATGGTTGGGCAAAAATGTGAAATTTGACCAATGTACATTGGCCAAATATCCCAAAACTTCATCCTGTAATCCAGTCTAACGAAGTGCAGGACGACATGCAAAATGAGAGTGAGAGAAAATCTTCTCACTTAAAATAGTGGTCCTGACAGCGGAAGCAGAGGAAGTGCCATGAGGGCCAGAGCCGATAGGAATGGTACGTTTGACTCTCCAAGAGGAAGAGACACCTCGATTAGTAGGATCAGACATAAGTGAAAATAGTTTTAAAAATAAGTTAAAAAATTAAAAAAAACATAATTTTATAAAAAATTTAGCAAAACAACAATGAGTTTTAAAAAACTAACAAATGGAACCTACACGGAATCAATGAAATTTGATACACAAGTCCTAAACATAATCCTAAGTAATAAACTATAAAGAACCTAGAGCTAAAACAGCCTAGAATAATCAAAAAATCAAAAAGTTCAAAAAAGGCATTAAAAAGTAATGAAACAGTAAAATCAAAATAGAAAACAGAGTAAAATAAATGAAAATGATACTAGAAAGAAGAGTAAGAATGCGGCAATGCAGGTTGGAATGAGTTGGAACGAGTTGGAAGGATTTCAATGGAAATTTCAGAGAAAATTTGAGAGAAAACTGAGTGAAAATGAGTTGGAAAGTGAAAAAAGAAGTTTTAAAAACAGTTTTTCACGTCACATACGGGTGTACGGGTTGGGCGTATGGCCGTACGAGCTAAAAATGCCTTGAAAATTCATATCGTATACGGGCGTACAGGTGATAGGTACTATCGTACCAACTACAGATGTTTGGAATTCAAGATTACGTACGGGCGTACCAAGCAAGCGTATGGCCGTACGAGGCTTTTTAGAAGAAAATCTTATAAATGAACGCATACGGGCGTACCAAATTTGGTACGGCCGTACCACATGATGTACGGTTGTACTGATGTAAGTATAGGTGTCGCACCCTAATTTTGGACCGACTTGACTCGGGTCGAGTCCGGGATGATTCTGGACCAGTTCGGGTTGGTCTTGGGCCATTCCAGGTTGATTCATATCCTTCTGGACCGTTCTGGGGCGTCACACGCCTCATATGTTTTGGACCCTCGCGTATTGTCGCACCCTATTTTTGGATCGGTCGGATTGATTGGGATGAGTCAAGCCTATCTCTTTGTCGTTTTGCCCTCATGGGCATCTTGATTCATCTTGGTGCAGTTCAGGATTCGATTTAGGGTTGCATTTAGTGTTTTTTG
>CANYBF010654326.1:0-10383 GCA_948192965.1 Dalechampia spathulata
TGTAAATAAGGAAAGTTGCTAATTAGGAATTTATTTTCTAGATTTTTCCCTTTACTAGATTATTTCCTTTACTACTTAATTCCTATTCTATGTTGTAGATGTGTATATAAATAGCGTGTATCATTCACCTTGAGATATATGAAAAACATTACAGCTTTACAAAAGGAATAAAGGATAAGACAAAGGTACTGACTGGGATGCAGCTCTGGATGACCTCGAATTGTTTAGAGTTCCTGAGACGGCCTCTTGAATCTTTCTCATCAATTCTCTTGAAAAGTCTTCCTTCAGCTCAGCATGTTGAAGAACATTCAGCCACCATGCTGACTGCTGATTTTCACCATCACCGATTGCATCACAAACCTTCAAAAGTTAAAAAGGAAAATTAAACAGGCAATATACATAAAAGAAGGAAAGTAGCAGAATTTTAAGATATTAAAATAAACAGCATGACATAGTCAATCGTTTGAATGTGCAAATCCACCATAACTTTTATAATGAGCAAATTTGGCACTCCTGTTGATGACATAAATGCAAATACTTGTACATGTATAGCATGCATCCTAAGAACCAAATGGAGGAGATATACCTGTGCATATGACTTTCTGAAGTCTCGTTGAGCCACAGAGAGCTTTGCAGTAAACACAGATAGGTATTTCTGTTTTAATTCTTCACATGATATTCTCAAAGATTGTACATTGGGGACATCATCTACACTTCTGTACCCGTGTATGTTATTTTCCAATGAAATATTTTTAGTATCCATATCGGTAGTTGAATTACCCTCTTCACAAACTTTTTGTCTCTTTACAGAATTAGTGTTGCATTCTTCAAGCATCTGCATCTTAGAAGCCTCTCCAGAACTTCCATCAAGTAGTTTTCCGTTTGGGGAGTTATAGTATGAACAAGTCGTAGCCACTGGAAGTATCTCTGCAAGGTTATGATGAATGTGGATATTCAACAAAGGATCTAGGCGGAAATCTTCAGAGTGCTCTTCAGTCAGAGCCAGTGCTTCTCTGTATATTGATATAGCTTGAGAGAAATTTTTTCCAATTATTGCTAACCCAGCTAGTGCATTTAAAGCAACAACCAACTTCCTGAGAGCTTCCTCCCCCTCTATCTTGGTCTTACCAATAAGAACCTATAAGAAAAAGTCCCAGTGAAAAAAGAAACCAAATCGATGGTTATAGTTTGTTAAGAAAGATTTGACCAAACTTAACCTACCGATAGTATTTCTTCCATACTCATGGGAGATTGTTGCACGGAACGCAGCCCTGAACTTCCCACTTGAGGGTGGCAGCAGGCTTGGCGAAGCTTCAGGAGTGAGTTAAGTAGCTTTGCAGCCTCTGCATGGGTGATGAGATGATCATATGGATCATCAGGAGGAGAACCACCTGGTTGCAGAAAGCATGAAAATATAAGAGAACCCAAATTAGGTTTTTCGTTTGGTCATTTAATACAGTATTTGATTTCAAAAGAATTGACAATTGAACGAAGAGCCAGGACAGCACTTAAAAACCTGGGTTTCTTTTGATAATGTTATCTTTCAGGCTTTCAATAACTTCACGAGCATAACTAACACAATTTTCATGCTGTCTCTGGTAAAAGTGCTCCTCAATTGCTGAAAAGGAGAGCCAAGAGACACACTCTTCTTGAGGTGGGAGTTCTAACTCATCAGCAACATGCACTTTTGAAGATCGCCACATAATTTGTTTGAAGAACTTATGTGTAAATTCCATAGCCAGTGCATCTCTCCTCTGCAAAGGTCAAAAGCACTGTATCAAAATTTGCAAAATATACAAATATGCTTACAGTTGGACACAACTAGTTGAGGAATAGATCGGAGTGATAATTTAAACACCACCCACAAACATAACGCAACGCACAACACAAAATTTGAGGGTTTGAGTTTGGTACGATGGTGTAACATGTTTATGTCAAAAAACATGTTTCATTAATGACCCCAAACAAAGGTCATATTCATGTTGATTTGGGAACCCACATTGACTCAGTCATACTACGATTACTTATTCATGTTATGTTGACCCATGACTTATTCATACGTTTATGCACAATTATTAAATTGCATCATGTGAACTCATGACTTATTATTCAGTTTACAAGTTATTTATATGATGCTGACCCTTTTTTTCCAAGTGAAGTATAATGTATTAATCATGTTTAACATGTCATATCATGTTACATTTGTCATAATTGAGCATCATGTCCAGGTTTGGATTTTTGACAAAATTGGCTATCTATTTTATGTTTGGATTGACCCTAAACCAATTACTTGCATGCCAACATGAGACAATAGACCAAACAAAAACAAAAATAACACGTAAAACATAAGATAACATATGAAAATGTGAAATGTTCATTTTTGAGCCCTCAAACTACCTTTATTGTTTTTTATCAAATCTCTAAACTTTCATCAAGTAGTATTTAGTTCTTGCATTATTATTTAATTAGACATTGAGGACCTTGTGGACTAGAAGTTCAATGCAACACAACAAAAAATTAAGGTTTAACAAAACAAATCACAATAGTTTGAGAGCTTAAGAATGAACTTTTTTCAATTAATTAAGATAATGCATAACTAAATGATATCATAAAAGCTTGTAGAAATTCCATGGGCTAAGGAGGGTGTTGGATCAAACGCTTAACAGAGGTCCTAAATGGGGTTGGTACCCATATTGTACAAAACCAATTGGCTTGTGCTAAGTATCAATCTACTCTGCTTATGAACCATTTAAACTCCTCATATCTTTTCCATGTGGGATTCTCCAACAATGCTCAATGCAACACAATAAAAATTCAAGGCCCAATAAAGTAAAAACATGATAGTTTAAAATCTCAAAGATGGATTTTCCTACGAAGTTGGAAGTTTGCAACTGTTGGGTTTGAAATCTAAGGCAACCCTGTCGACTTAATCACGCTTAAGGTTTAACTTAATTAGTAGTAGGCTCATCCACACAGTTCTAACAATCTAATCAACTCTGCTCTACCAGTTGTCTACTCCATTCTACTTCACTACTTGCTACTTGCATCATGTTTAATAAATTGAACAGCAACAAAAGATACACAGCATACAAGTATAAGTTCCCATTTTTAACCACGATCATGCCCACAAGGAATGCAAGAAAAAACAATTGCGTTTGATGGTCACAAACCTCATATGGATCTCTTATAACGTCAATCCACCATCGAGCAACATTGAAAGGGCTAGCTTTGAGGAATCTTAGAAGTCCATACAAGTCGTCAAGTTTCCGTTGTATTGGAGTCCCTGTAATACACCAGCGATACTTAGCAGACAATCGAAGAGCCATTTCTGCTGCTGCAGTAGCATTATTCTCCACCATTTGAGCCTCATCCAAGCACACTCTCCACCAAGATATTCTGGTGAGAAGAGTTGGAATAACAGGATACCTACAACAAATTGCCAAATATCATTGTCACATATTCATTTCGAAAAAATCTGCGCCTACAATATAAAATTTTAAAAAGAAACTTTATTGATAATTAACAAGCTAATATACCACACTAGGAATGATAACTTCATGCAATATGTTTTTTTCTTTTGCACATGATTTACAATATACAAGACATGTTAAAGCTTATATCCTAATGTTCATTTCCTACTGATAAATTTTAAACAAAATGAAAATTGTAGAAATGGCAGCCAGAAATAATAAAAATAAAGATTGACATGGTTTGGCTTTATATAGTACAAAAGTCTCAAGAGCTACCTTCAATCTTGTGTATAGGACAAATGCAATAAACCCATACCATTGGGTCTTGCAACATAAACAGTAAATAAATTAAGGATCAAATATATTGATTTCAGTTAATCAACTCTGATAAAAAAATTTAATCCATTTACATATGGTAACAAATAACAATAAAAATAATAAAATATATACCTTTCATCAATTGCCCTCAAGTTTTGTATGATTTCATGACAAAGTGCTCGACTTGAAGTAAAATAGAGAAGTCAAATGGTGATAGAATAACCATTGGCACATTAAAGTTGGCCGATATCAGAGTATGTGATTTAAAAGGCAAAGTTTGTCTGGAGTTCAAAGCTAAAATAGGGATTTTTCAAAGCAAACAAGCTTCTATACACTAATCTTGAAGGAGGTGACTGTCATCACCGACAATGGAGGAATGCCCAATGTGGATACCAAGAATCTCATCAAATTCCGACCAAGCACATGCAACACATTTTCAATCTCTTTTCTACCTCCCATTTTTCTGGCATCTTAATTCAATGTTGCGTCTTTGTTCAACTTATTTCTACCCTGGTTTGGCTCACTTATAAGTTTTTCATAAGGTATTTTCAGTACTATTGGAAATTTCTAACTTTGTTTCTTACACTTCTCTATCTGCTTCTTAAGGAGAGATATCGAAGATGAGTTGGAATACTCGATTATCTTTCTCACATTAGACCTAACATAGCATATGTAGTTAGCTTAGCAAGTTAGTTTATGCTTGAGCCTAGACAATCACATGTGTAAGTTGTTTTTCATATTAGGAAGGTAGTTTATGCATGACCCTAGACAATCACATATGTAAGTTGTCTTTCAAATTCTCCAATATCTGAAGTCTATTACAAGGAAAGATCTTTTTTCCTCCAAACATGATCATCTTCAAATAGAAGCTTTTACAGAAATCAACTAAGTTGGATCTCCAAATGATAAGAGGTCTATAACTGGCTATTGCACACTAGTAAAAGCAAACTTGGTTACTTGGGAAGTCAAAAATAGAGGATAGTTACTAGATCAAATGCTAAAGCAGAATATAGAGTTGTGGCTCAAGGTATGTGCAAGCTTCTATGGTTAGATAAATTATTTGAGGAATTGAAATTGAAAGGACTGATAAATTTTCCTTGGATTATGACAACAGCCCATAATTTGATAAATCATGATCAAACCAAGCACACTGAGATAGATCAACATGTCATCAAGGAGAAGGTGATCAACGGTGCTTTCAGCTTGTTCCATATTACATCTAACAAGAAACTAGTTAAGGTGTTCACTAAAGGGCTTAGTAACAAGATTTATCATGTTCTAGTTTGCTAGTTGATCATATGTGATATTTATGCACCGGCTTGAGGGGGAGTATTGACTTATTAGGCAAATTTTGTAGATTTAATTCAAGCAGATTTCTAGGAGATTTGATTTAGACAGATTTCTAAGAAATTGATTCCTATATTATACATTTTCCTTTGCAATTTACGTCCTCGTTCAGTTTTTGCTACATGCATAAATAATTATGTTTTTGTTGTATAAACACATAAAAATATACAAAAGATATTTCTCTCTAAAATTATCACTTTCTAACACCTACAAAATCCCCATCAATCAAAAAAATTATTTCTAACCAAAGCAACAAAAAAAAAAGCACAAGGTTGGTAAGAACCTCTTCTGGAATCTTAGGAAGTGTCGATCACCTTCATGCCTATCAGAGTCGTGTGATAAATCCTCTTTAAGCACATCATATGTCGTAAGGACAATGTCAGCACTAACAAGTTCGCTAATATCCATCGCAGATGCAGTGGAAAGAGTTGTATCCCGCACACCTTCATATACACAAGTTTTTAAAGAACCTGGACGTGTATGACTGAGATAAGAAATTAAAACAATCAAGTTAGTATTGTGATCCCATGCCTCAGCAAAGGTAGATTTTTTTTAGAAAACAAAAGGCACATTTAAATTTTTAAGAAACTTAAGTTTGAGAACATATGAAAACCATCTATCATAATTTAACCTCGATATTTTCATAGAATAACAAGTACGAAAATAGAAGTTATACCGTGAAATTTCAGAATGCCACTGGGGTAATATAGGAGCTGGACAAACAATAAGAGTGGCTCCTGTAGCTATGGGAGAATCAGTAGCTTGTATCAATTCAGAACACATTTGGCAAATATGGTCCCCATCTCTCTCAACAAAGTTGATTGTAGTTTTTTTCCTATGCTTCTGTACCGAAACTGCCGACCTCGTCTTTTTCCCCTTAGCTGAATAACCAACACAATTTGCATGTTGCCAAGCATCACAAATGTCGCACTGTACCCACAGTCCTCCGTAGTCATAACTTTCACTTACAGCTCCACATATGCACTCAACACGATCTCTTTTCAATCTTTTAATATTGACTTTCTGATCATCAGTATCTTGCCATCTATCATCAATGAAGATGTCATCATCATACGCCGATTTCCGATGGGCAAATATGCAAGCAAGTAGTTCCACAGTTTTACCCAAACCCATCTCATCTGAGTCGGTAGTAAAAGAACATGGTTAATATACTTAAGAGTAAGCCCAACTGCAAATACAGTAACCATTTATCTGCTTCATTATATTTAATGGTATTCACAGATCAATTATTGTTCAATTGTCAATGCTATCAATTTTCAACATGTCAATAAGGTGAAACCATGGTATGGTTAATGGAAGACAGATTTCCTCCGAACCTCTAATTGTCAAAAAAATTTTAAATTTTTAAATTTTTTGGAACTAAGGCATCAGTAGAAGAGTACAAAACTAAGCCAACACAAGTTCGCACAGTTCTCCACAATTCACATTCAAATTTTCCTAGACCTTATTCATACAAAACAAGTGCCCAAATGATGTTGCTTGATCTTGTAAAATTATGTATATATATGGTTGGAAACAATTTGTATCCTGGGTAGAAGTGCACAAAAGAATTTTACAAGCTTATTTTCAGGAATTAGACAACTGAAGGAGAGAGTGAGGCCATGGACTTACCAGCAAGAATTCCTCCAAAGATATGTGGTGAAGAAATATCTGGGCTTAATGAAACATTACCACTACAGAAATTTTATAGAAAACATGAGTAAGTGAGAAGCACTTGCTGGTGAAATGAGTTCATCTTGAGAACGGAATCAGGACTCGAAGCAGCTAAGCCAATAATTCATACCTGAATGGATTATAAAACATTGTTGAATAACTGTCAAGAAAATCCACAGGCACACATAAGGGGGAAAAGAATTGAATTGTTTCCTTTTCACTTGAACCTTTCTCTTGTTGTAGCATCCAATAAGCAGCTCGGCGCTGATATGGTCTCAAAATAGGAAGTAAGTCAGGTAGGTCATCATCAAGCATTGGGTTAGATCTGTAAGAAAACAAATCCGCAACTTAATCGAAATTCTTAATTGGATAACCTCTTGAAATAAATTGCACGGAATAGCAATTAGACGATCTTAGACACTCACTTCGGTGGTCTAATTGCTTCATAAAATCCAGTAACATCAAACCTCCTTGCATGTTTCCTGGAGTTGGAAATGTCATTTCCCGTCTCCCCTGCCAAGTCAACTTCCATTTCATTAGACTTAAAAACCCCATACCTGGCCTCAGATGTCACTACCTCTGGATGCAACCAAGCCATCACATTCATCATGCTCTTCTTCCATAATTGCCTGCTGTTTTCCAGAAGGGACTCGCAAGCATTAAAAGCTTTCTTAAGCATCTCAACCCTCACTCTAAGAGAATTTATCTCGTCAGAAAAATTAGACCCCATAACCGGCCTTAAAGTCAAGAATCCTATACTAGTCAAATGAACAAGACCGGTAATACTCTCATCAGGTCCATCAAAGCTCCCAGAGAAAACTACTGACTGCATTTCCCTATCTTCAGCCACAGATTTCTCAATGCATTCCATATACACATCAGCAGAGGAAAGCACAGACCAATGACCTAACTTCAAACGACTAAGAACAAATTCGTCAACATTACTCACTCGAAACCTCAAAGAATACTTTGAGTCATGATAAAATTCTGAATCTATTCTGAAACTAGAACATGAATCTCCAAAATTCAAATCATGCAAGATGATTTCAGATATATCTAAGTGCTCATCTGTAACCCAATTGTTCCTGGAAATATCCACATAATAGAATCTATCAATAGGAAAAGATTCCACTTTTTCTGCTGAATCAACGTCAGGTGCTTTCTGTTTGTCCAACCCCACCTCAGCAGCAGCAGGATTGTTTGCAATGACTAATCCACCAGACCGATGCGGCCGGGCTTGCTTCCTTCTACCCATAACTAGGAATAAGCTAAAATTTTTCAAAAAAAAAAAAAACGATATTAATATGTATGACAGAAAAAAATGCAAAACCATTAACAGTTATAAAAAGTAAAGCTCGATTATCTACCAATTAGATTATACTTGAATAGAAAGAGCTCCACGGCATGAAGTGCATAATAAAAGAAAAACATAATTACTGATTAATTGCACTATCAAAGACCGAAAGCAATGGCAAAGAGGAGCTGAACCCGGAAAAAACTCAACAGAACAAATCAAAGATTTAACTTATCTTGTAGAACTGAAACAATTACAGCATTTGACGAAGAAATTGGAGGAAAAAAATAGATTTTCACTCATGCCAGCAAAGCTCCACGAACAAAAAGAATTTAAGGATAAAACAGGGGAGCAAAACCAAGTATGAATTGCAAATATATACATGAAGGTTAAAGAGAGACGACGAACCTTTATGGAATGAATTCAAAGTGAGTGTTTTAAATAAGTTGTTCCAATAGGGGCATACACAAGTAGCATAGCTTCCCTGTTCTTGCTTTAGATGTGGAAGAGGGTCTAGGGAAGGCCAACGCTCGAGCTGCTATTTGTGGAAAAGGATAAAATAATAATAAAATAAAAAAAAAGATGATGACGATGATAATAATAATAATCATAATAATAATATCTGAATTTACATTTATGTCCTTATAGCTGAGTCACAATTCGGGATGGTTGGATGCATCTACTTCGTGTAGATTCATAGCTGAGTCTTGACCAGTTACACACTCTGTATGGGCTCTTTGCAGTCATCAAGATCCCGGATCAGGAAACCATTGGCTACCGTGATTTACCTCCTTCACAGTCGAGTCAGGGTGTGGGGGCCCTTGGGTGAGGGATATCAACTTTTAGTGTTAAATAGGTATAACACTTTTACTGTAAATCTGATTCCTCGCATAATTAATTTTAATTTATATTATATAAATTAATTTGATATGTTAATATAAAATAATTCATATAATATATAAATAATATAATTAATTTATAAAGATAATATTAAAATAATTCATCTAGGAGGCCGCTGGGTACTATGATTTACCCCCTTCACAGTCTTGTCGGGTCCGGGTGTAGGGGCCCTTGGGGTGGGGGATATCACCTTTTGGTGCTAAATAGGTATAACACTTTTAATGTAAATCTCATTCCTTGCATAATTAATTTTAATTTATATTATATAAATTAATTTGATATTTTAATATAAAATAATTCATATAATATATAAATAATATAATTAATTTATAAAGATAATATTAAAATGATGTAGTTTTAAGAAAAGATAATAGATCAAATCCAATAATATACAATTTAATTTATAAATTATATTTTAATTTAATTAGTTGATAAATCCATAATTTGAATTAATTTTTACTATTATGAGATCGATATAAATTTAATTATGAATAATTTAAATCTTAATTTTTAATGATAAATAATGTGAAAAATTATTTATAATAGTAAGACTAATCTATAAATAATAGGAATTATTTATTGATTTAATACAAAAATGATTTATAATTAATTTATTATTGATAAAATGAAACTTAAATTAAATTATAAATTAAATTATAAATTTTAATTAAATATAATTTATAGGTATGATTATATCATATTAGACTTTATGTGATAACTTTTCTTAAAATTATCTTTATCTCAATTTTATTCTTTTAAAATGTAACATTTTCTTATAATCAAATTAAATTAATATAACATTAGTTAAATATTAAAAATTAACTATTATATATATATATATATATTAGTATTAAATATTTTAAATGTTAATTACGCATAACTAATATAAAATATGCGTTGATAAGTTGTATCACATTTATTATTACTAGTTATATAATTGATAATTATTAAATTATTAATAATTTATCATTTTTATGCTAAAAATATTTGATTAAAGATATTATAAAGATAAATAATATTAACAAATAAATGAGTAAATTTATTTTGGATTAAATCAATTTAATTTATTATTTTATCATCACAAACATTGATGATTATCATTATAAACTACAAATTTATCTTATTTAATTCAAAATTACACATAATTTATCTATGTTTATATTAAATATCAAATTATTATAATTTGAAATTTTTATTAATAAATTATTTTATATTAAATAAAATTTTAAATTATGATTAATAATTGTTAGACCCTAGGTTTTGATTGGTATGACACGTGTGAGTCAATTTAAGTTATTTGCAATTTTCTAAGTATTTTTGTGTTTGGTACGGGCGTACCACATTTGGTACGGGCGTACCAACCTTTGTACGACCATACCG
>CANYBF010654525.1:0-10345 GCA_948192965.1 Dalechampia spathulata
TATTTCCTAGTTTTCAAAGTTAATTCAATTGGATTAATAGAAACAAACTAGGTGGCGACTCCACACATATCCCGTTTTTCTCAAAAGTTAAAACCTGTAAAAACTGGAAAAGCCGAGAAACGGATACGTACGCTCACAATAGGTCTAGAACAGTAATTAAAGAACAAAAAGGTGTTTTATCACTTGATGCTGTTAGTGCTTTGCAGGTTGAAGTTGCAAATTTGACTAAGCAAATCAGCAACTTATCAAAAGTGTCCAGTTTATGTGATATGTACGGACAAGGAGGACATGCAATTAGTGAATGCAATGCATGTGAGGCCATGGAACAGGTTAGTTTTTATGGGCAATATGCCATACTCCATGGGAAGACAAGGTAACAATCCTTACTCTAATACATATAACCCAGGATGGAGAAACCATCAAAATTTTTCTTGGAGTAACAATATAAGAAATGTGCAAAAGCCACAATAACCAGCACCTCCTCAGCAAAACAATTTTGAATCAAAAATGGAGAAATTTATGGAGATGTTGGGAATCGCACTAACAAGCCAGGAGGAAACACAGAAGAGAATGGAGGCCAAGTTTGATCAAATCATAAAGAACCATTCCTCCTCCATCCATAATTTAGAAGTGCAAGTGGGGCAGTTGGTGACAATAATAGCACAAAGGAACCTTGGAGGACTTCCAAGCAATATTAAGTAAAACCCCAAGGAACAAGTGAATGCAATCCAGCTAAGAAGTGGTAAGGAGCTTATTAATAAGGGTAAGGAGCCTATCAATGTTAATGATGAATGTAGGAACAAAGAGAGGAGGCAAAGCAATGCTGAAGTTGGAACTTCATGGATACAGGATGAGGAGCATAAAAATCACTGCCACGATCGTGGCAATGAACTCCATGATTATGGAGTTGAGTCTAGGTAGAAGCAAAAGGAAATGGAGCCCAGACCAGGTAAGTATATGCCCCCCATTCCATTTCTGCAAAGGTTAGTACAATCTAAGGTAGATGAAAAATTTACTGCATTTATGGAAAAATTAAAAAAATTGAGAATTAATGTGACATTTGTTGAAGTGATTCAAGATATTCTAAAATATACAAAATTCTTAAAAGAAAATCATAGCACATAAATGCATGATCAATGATACACAACCGATCTCAGTAACCGAAAACTGTAGCTCAATTTTATCAAGTAAAATTCCATCTAAGTTGCAAGATCCTGGTAGTTTCACCTTGACATGTAAAGTGGGAGATATGGTATTTAATAAATGTTTGTGTGATTTGGGCGTAAGTATCAACTTGATGCCATATGCCATTTTTCAGAAGCTAGGGATTGGAGAAATCAAGACCACATCAATGGTAATATAGCTGGTAGATCAATCAGTGAAGAAACCATTTAAGATCATTGAGGACATGTTAGTCAAAGTAGATAAATTCATCATTCCAGTGGACTTTGTGGCGCTGGATTACAATGAGGATGTCAACTACCCCCTGATTCTAGGAAGACCTTTCCTGAACACAGAAAGAGCATTAATGGATGTACATGCAGGAAAACTCACTCTCTGGATTGGTGAAGATTGACTAGAGTTCAGTATGAAGAAGGAAATGAAACGGCCAATGGAAGGTGAGGTGTGCATGAAAGTAGACATAATTGATGAATGCGTAACGACTTTCATGAATGAAGAAGAGCAAAATGTCACAATAGTAGAGGAGTTTGAGATAATAAGTGAGGAATGTAGTGAGTTACCTAAAGCAAAAATTCTGGTAAGAGATGCTAACCTTACTCCCCCTTCCATTGAAAAACCACCAGTTTTAGAATTGAAAGTCCTGCCCAAATACTTGAGGTATGCTTTTCTAGGTCACAATGAGATATTACCAATTATTATATCTAATAAGCTGACCTTGGTGCAGGAAGACAAGTTGCTCAAGATGGTACGAAAGCACATCCGAGCTTTGGGCTGGTAGCTGTCAGACATGGTCATGCACATGATCAATTTAGAAGAGGACAGCAGGCCTGTTCGTGAGAGGCAGAGGAGACTCAACCCCAACATGAAAGATATGGTAAAAAAAGAGATAATCAAGCTGTTGGATGCAAGTATTATCTACCCTATATCTGATAGTGAATGGGTGAGTCTTGTCCAATGTGTGCCTAAGAAGGGAGGCATGATTGTGATAAAAAATGATAAGAAGGAGTAACTGTTAGCTAGGACGGTGATTGGCTGGAGAGTATGTATTGACTACAGGAAGCTGAACACTGTTACTAGGAAAGACCACTTTCCTTTACCCTTTGTTGATCAAATGATAGAAAAAATAGCAGGTCATTCTTTTTATTGCTTCCTCGATGGTTATTCGGAATATCCTCAAGACCAAGAAAAGACTACTTTCACATGCCCTTACGGCACATTTGCTTACAGGCGTATGCTTTTTGGTTTGTGTAATGTGCCTACTACTTTTCAACGATGTGTGATTACTATTTTTGTAGATATGATTGAGGATTCTATTGAAATATTTATGGATGACTTTTCAGTGTTTGGAGACTCTTTTGAGTCTTGCTTGCAGAATTTAGAACAAGTCTTGAAATGCTGTGAAGAGATAAATTTGGTGCTGAATTGGGAAAAGTGTCATTTCATGGTAGATGAGGGAATTGTGCTTGGCCACAAGATCTCCAAGGAAGGTATCAAGGTGGATAAAGCAAAGATTGAGGTAATATCTAACCTACCACAACCACATAACGTCAAAGGTATAAGAGGATTCCGTAGACATGCGGGATTCTACCGCCGTTTTATAAAAAAATTTTCTATTATTGCTAGACCCTTGACGAGCCTGTTAGTCAAGGATGTTATATTTGATTTCAATGCTGAGTGTTTGAATGCTTTTAATACTTTGAAGCATACTTTAACCACAGCCTCGGTGTTAACCTCACTGGATTGGTCTTTGCCTTTCAAAATCATGTATAATGCTAGTGACTTTGCCTTAGGATGTGTATTAAGGCAAAGAAAGGATAAGAAGTTACATGCCATTTATTATGCTAGTAGAACATTGACTGGACCACAACTGAATTATACTACCACTGAAAAGGAGCTTTTAGCAGTAGTCTTTGCATATGATAAGTTTAGAGCTTATATTCTATGTTCTAAAGTAATTATTTTTACTGATCATGCTGCTTTGAGGTATTTGTTTACAAAGAAAGATGCAAAGCCAAGACTGATTAGGTGGGTGTTGCTACTTCAAGAATTTAATATTGAAATCAAGGATAAGAAGGGAGCTGAGAATGATGTTACAGATCATCTTTCGTGACTGGAGAAGGATGAAGATGATGGTGAAGAAAGCAAGCATATCAAGGAGGAATTTCCTAATGAGTATGTGTTTGTGTTGCAGAAAAAGAAACTGCCTTGGTATGCGGAAATGGCTAATTATTTAGCCTGTGGTATAGTGCCTTCTGATGTTTCGTATCAACACTGGAAGAAGTTCTTTGCCAACATTAAGAGTTATCAGTGGGAGGAACCATACTTATTTCACCAATGTGCTAATAAGAAGATGTGTTCCGGAAGAAGAAATAATGCCTATACTAACACAATGCCATGATTCATCTTATGCAGGGAATTATGGAGCCAACAAGATAGCAAGCAGAGTACTAGAATATGGGTTCTACTGGCCGACAATCTTCAAATACGCCAAAGACTATGTGCTCCACTGTGATAAGTGTCAGAGAATAGGGAACATATCCAAGCGGGATGAGATGCCCCAATCTTCAATCCTGAAGGTTGAAATCTTTGATGTATGGGGCATAGACTTCATGGGACCATTCTCTACTTCTATGGGGAACAAGTACATACTGGTGGGAGTGGATTATGTCTCCAAATGGGCAGAAGTAGGTGCTAGCCCCACCAATGATAGCAGGGTGGTTAGTAGATTCATCAAGCGGCTATTCACCAAATTCGGGGTCTCTAGAACACTCATAAGTGATGGAGGAGCACATTTTTGCAATATGAAACTAGAAACTTTGCTGAAGAGGTATAACGTGCACCAGATGGTCTCTACAGCATACCATCCACAGACCAGTGGTCAAGTGGAGGTGCTAAACAGAGAGCTTAAGAGAAACTTGTAGAAGACAGTTAGTGGTTCCAAGAAAGATTAAGAAGTAAGGCCGGATGACATGCTATGGGCTTACAGAACAGCATTCAAAACCCTTATAGGAACTACCCCCTATAGAATGGTCTATGGAAAAGCCTGTCATCTACTTGTGGAGCTGGAACACAGAGCATATTGGGCTATCAAATACTTGAATTATGATCTGAAGAAGGCAGGAAATAAGAGACTGCTGCAGCTGTACAAACTGGAAGAGCTCAGATATCAAGCATATGAAAATACTAAGCTGTACAAGGAGAGGACAAAGCCATGGCATCATGCGCACATCAAGGTAAAGACATTTAAAGTTGGTGATAATGTGCTATTGTTTAATTCTAGGTTGAGGCTATTTCCTGGAAAGCTTAAATTGAGATGGAGCGGTCCTTTCAAAGTGCATAAAACTTTTGACAGCGGAGCAGTGGAATTGCACAATGAGAGAGGGGAAACCTTCAAAGTTAACGGACAGTGGTGTAAGGTATATCTTAATGGTTTGACACATAAGCCGAGTGAGGTAACATCTTTAAATTGAACCTTCAATGAGGTAAGGTCCAGCTGATGACCTTAAACTTAGTATATAAGTATGTTTCGTGTAAGTCATAAAGTAGTCTCAATCACCTAGGTGTGTTATTTTAATATTTTTTATGAATTATTTAATGCATTTGTATGTTGTCAATTTAGTGTTAGTGTGATTAGTTTTTCATATTTTAATTAAAAGAAAAGAAAAGAAATAAAATAAAATTAAACAAAATAAGTGGAAGAGGATTTTCCAACTCCACGATCATGGACTTCACTCCATGATCGTGGACGAGCTTCAAGAATAAGAAGGAAAGTTTTTGTTATTTTAGATGATCGTTGAGTGCAACTCCACGATTGTGGACTTGGGTGTGGAATCTGACAAAAAGTTTCTATTATTTTCCACGATTGTGGACTTGACCTAAAGCATGAATTTAAAGAACATTTAAGCAACTGTTTTTTCCCTCCCATTCACTCTTCATCTTCCCAACATTGTAACTCTTACGTTCTCTCTCTAAAAACCCAATTTTCTTTCCTTTTCTTCATTATTTCAAGATAATTTTACCATTTTAAACTCCATTTTCCTTCAAAATCCATCACCTTTAAAGTAAGATTCTCTCATTTTCTACTCTTATGTTTGAAGTTTCTTGATTTTTGTTTCTTTTCTTGATTGCAAATTTGGGTTTTCTTATTTGCTTTTTTTTTTTTGCTAGATTAGGGGTTGAATAAGTTTAGATTTAGGATGTATTGCATGTTGTGAATGTCATTTTTGATTATTTTGCAAGATTATTTGGAATAGGATTGAGCTATGGAGGGAATGCCAAGAATTGTAATTCCACGATCGTGGAGTCAATTAAATGGTCCCAATTTTGAAATTTTTTGCTTGCTACTAAACTCGTTCATTTTTCTATCCTTTTGCAGCAATGTCAAAGAGAGTCAAATACCTCACCAAGCATTCCAAGGACAAGGGAAAGGCCCCAGAAACATCCGCAACTACTAACTTAGCAAATTAGTTTGGGGCACCCTTCCCTATTTTTACAACTGAGGAAGGTAGAAAATACCAAAAGGTATGCAAAAAGCAAATTATCCTTCCTCGTTATCATGATTGGAATTTTCTTGAGAAGCTAGGAGTGCATGAGTCACTCAAAGCCTTGGCTCTAAAACTAGGTTGGGGCAATTTCATTGTAGAAGAACACCCTATTTACAAAGAGCTTGTGCATGAATTCTACACAATATGTGACTTTGTAGGCAACCAGATTAATAGAATTCAGTTTAGATTAAGGGGTAGGCCTATAGAAATGACTTATGACTTGATAGAGGAGGCCACTCAGTTACCCCAGCATGGTTTTGCCTCCACCCACACGGACTTCAAGCCTAAGACCTTTTGGTCTAAACTCATAAGGGATGCATTAGCCTATGACACTAGAAATGCCCCCAATTTGCTGATTAGCGACCTTACCTTGATCCTACTCTATAAGTACTTAGCTGTTTGTGTCTTTGACAAGATAGAAGCCAATAAGGTTTCTACACAAGAGCTCTTTCCCCTTTGGTGCACACTCAATGGTCATGATTTCTGCACCACCTTTCACATCATGAAAGGGTTCATGATGATGGCTTGACCTACGAGCAATAAATTAGGTCTAGGCCACATTCTTACTGCCATTGCTTATTGTTTTAATTTGGACCTTACTAACCTAATCATGATGCCATCAGACAAGTTTTTGACTAGGTATTTATATGATGCAGGCATCATCGATGCCAAGGGCAATCAATTCCTTGCCTACAGTGACAGAAGAGTGTCAAATAGAGATGCCTTGACCTAGAGGAGGAAGAAGAGGAGGACCATCATGAAAGTAATACAAAAGGTGCCACCATTCTAAAAGATTAAACAAATACAGAGGCATAACATCAAGAGGAAAGCAAGCAACAACAATAACAACAACGCCCAACTACAACTGTCCAAGGGGACAACAACATTGAGGCCATTCTGCTACAGCTTGAGTAAGGAAATGTTGAGAATGCTGCTCGCCTTGCAATAGTGGAGGATACTATTTTGGATATCCGTAGAGAGCAACGCTACCAGAGGAGGAAGTTGCTTAAACTTTTTGAGCTCTCTGGTATTACTATTCCCTCCCCCACTCCATCTCCACCATCATCTCCACCTCCTACAGGCATCTGATCCTCAACCTATCCCTTCTTTTATGTGTCTATTTTTGAGTGTTTTCTGTGTTTTTCTCATATTGAGGACACTGTGTTCTCTAAGTGTGGGAATGTTTGTTGAGTGTTTTATTTATGTCAACTTTGTTTATTGTCTATTATTGTGTGGATTGCTTATTTGAGTGAATGCATGCTTGCTTGATTAAAGTTTATTGCATGATTGCATGAATATTTTGAATTGTGATTGCTTGAATATGGCATGAGCACTTTCTTGGAATTGAGCATGTATTAACTTGAAATCACCCTGATTAGATTAGTTCTTTCTACAAACTTAGCAAATCCCTAGGCGTGAGTAGGTATAAATATTTACCTTAGACAATAAGTTGATCCTTCTATATATGCACTAGACAATAGAGCATAACTTTATGAAAAGTGCTAAAATACAAAGGTGATGATTTAGGATAAGTGGAGAAAATGACTACAGGAAAGAAAATAGAAAGTAAAGTAAAAAGCCAAAAGGTAAATAGCTAATTGTTTCACTGTCATCAAGGGTGCCCAAAATTGGCCTTGGTGGCAAGAACAGTGCTAGTAACAATTTGAGTGTAGGTAGTATATCCAGTAACTAGGTACCGTCGCCAAAAGCCTGTGGTATTCAATGAGAAAGACCTACCTCTCGAACAAGAGCCATAAAAAAAACACTATGATCCTCAAAACACAAAGCAAATTAGATCACTCACACTTCAAGTTTAACATCAATCATGGATTTGTGTTTTGTTGGTTAGTGCAACTATATGAATGTTCAAGCTTAATTATCTAGGTTAAACATTTATACCTTCTCATTACTTAGGGGATGACTAGGTTTATAAGGAACTATACAAGATGGCTGATGATAGTTAATAATGTTTACTTTCAGGAAATGTAAATTGCCATAGGTTAAGTATTGAACAATTCTTTGTTGTGTGTGTCTTTGCTTGGGGACAAGCAAAAGTTTAAGTGTGGGAATGTTGATGTATGTTATTATGCATTATGTTTTTAGATGTTTAAGTGGTATTTATGCATTGATTTTATTATGTTCTACTTTGATTATGTTGTTTTTAGTAGAATTTGATGTGTGTGTTGAGCGTGTAGCCTTAGGATGACAAATAAGAAGAAACAAGAAGTTTTCATGAATGAAGGAGCAACTCTACGATCATGGACCTCAATTCCACGATCATGGAATGGAACTCAAGGATAAGAACCTACTGGATTTTTCCACGATCGTGGACTTCATGAAGAACTACCCAAAGCCTACTGGATTTTTCCACGATCGTGGAGTCAAGACTGAACTCAAGCAGAAAAGCTACTGGAGTAGTCCACAATCGTGGACTTCAACTCCATGATTATGGACCAAGAATTATTGAGCATAATAAAAGAAATCAAAAGTCAAGAACAGTTGGATCCATGGGAGAACAATACAAAAGACCATTAAAAAGGCATTCAAGGATAATGGGAGCCAAGTCAAGAGTCATGGGCAGAAATAAAGAAAAACAAAAATAATTAAAGAGCACTTAGAGATAATGGAAGCCAATTCAAGAATGATGGGAGAGAAAGAAGAAAATTGCAAGAAAAGGAAAAAAGGGACTCCTCCACTTGAAGCCAAAAGTTGAGCTGTAGTGAGGATATATAGAAAGGGGCTATTGACTTCTAGAGATATACGGGATTCTAGGTAGTCTACTGCTTGGGGTTTTCTTCTGTTCTTGGTATTCTTCATTCTTCTTGTATTCTTGTTGTAAGCCATGAGTGACTAGATATCTTATTATAGGATTTGATTTCTAAATCCCTTATGGAATAACTATTAGTGTTTGTGCTTTGTTAACATTGCTATGAATGTTTAATTCTAAAGTTTGATTTTGAAAACAAACCTCTGCTTTATGATTGCAATGAGAGTTGGATTATAGAATGCTTGTTCATTGAGAGATGTTCAATTATAAAGGTTAGTTTTTCGATTGATTACTTATGCTCTATGATTGCAACAAGAGTTGAATTGTGGAAAGCTTATTCATTCTAGTTAGGTTGGTTTGTAAGAGAGATCTGCATGCTCATAATTCCTGTATGATTGTTAGATAGTCTCCCTAATTGGAGGACCCTGAATGTGACTAAGGAATTCTGAAGATTAGAGTAAGATTTAGTTGATTTCACCTCGAGAGAGGGTTTTTGATGCTGTGGAATATCTTGGGTACTAATAAGCGCATAATGGTTATTCTAGCTTGGTGATGAAGATTTCAAGTCCTATGTTCCTCATCAATTATTTTACCTTTTATTCAAAAATCCATTTCTACATTTCTACTTGTATGTCTTTAAGATTAACTACTTCCAAATACCAATCTCTTTTTCGTGCTTACACAAACCAGAAATCTAAGTAGTGGTGGATAGACCGCTAAATCCTCTTGGGATCGATATCTACTACAATAATCTGTATACTTGCAGTAAAGTAGTGAATAAAACTATTGCCATCACAACCATGATCACTTGCCTGCTTAGGGCAATTAACTCAACCAAAATGGTAGAAATGAACTTGAAACTCTGAGTGAATAGATCTTTACCACCCGAACCCATCTTTTTATCTTGGATCCCTATGTATAGGATCTTTGATCAAGTTGTACCCTTAGATCGGCTATTTTAAGGAAGGGTTTTGCTTTGACCTTAAGAATGCCACTGATAGATGTCCACTCTTGGTTCTAAATTCTCTAATTAACACTCATGCTAATAGGTTAGTTGAACCAACTTTGGAACCATCCGATGGTAACTCTATCTTGTGACTCTTTTAAGTCCATCTCATTCCTTGAGGTAGCCCGCTGAGAAGATTGTATTTTCACTCCAAGTAGGCCCTTGGTCCATATGTCGCAAGCCTTGCTTTGGGTCACGGTGAAAGCCCCACCCACAACCATATCATAGATAACTATGTCATGTCATATACTATATCACTCACAATTATGTCATATCATATGCTACAATGCCATATTACATGATCACTTGTTTGCAATAGTAGTCTTGATCCCTACTTAGCAATTGATATGGTTTGATGTTTAAAGGTACTTAATAATTAAGGTAGATTAAGTAGTAGCAAACTCACAAGTGTAAGGTTTAAATAATAGTGTAAGGCATAGGATTTGAAATCATCTTCTCCAAATGAGGCTAATAATCATGTGCTTATTACTACCCAAAATATCTAATGGCATTAGTAACCCTCTCTCGAGGTGAAACCAACTAAATTCCACCCTAACCTTTAGAATCCTTAGTTATAATTGGAGTCTTCCAATTAGGGGAACTATTTAGCTATCATACAGGAACTAGGAACATGTACATCTCTCTTACATATTTACCTAATCAGAGTGAGTAGCAGTTCATAATTCAACTCTCGTTGCAATCACGAAGCATAAGTAATCAATTAGAAACTAACCTGTAGATTTGCCATCTCTCAATGAACAAGCAGTTAACAATCCAACTCTTGTTGCAATCATTAAGCAGAGATTGTTTCCAAAATCAAACTTTAGAATTAAACACTCATAGTAA
>CANYBF010654571.1:0-18297 GCA_948192965.1 Dalechampia spathulata
CATATGAATTCATTAAACATTAGCATTTCATATCTTAAGTTCATTTTGACAATTCATACTTTAAGCTAACCTTCTTAATCATATTAATACTTTTATTTAACTTTAATTCTTTTATTATATCATTAATTCAAACTTAACAGATTCTATTTTTAATTAACTTTTATCTCTTAAAAACTTTGAATGAAGATTAAGCCTTAAATTACCAAATATACTTATGTTATGTCCAATTTAATTCATATATCATATGCTATTTATTAACTCATCATTAAGAACTTCATTTTAACCTTAATTAAAAGTTAATTACTTTAATCATATTTAATTTTAATCATTTAATTCATAGCTCTTAAGTCATATACACTTCAAATGATATTAAGTGTTAAATTTTTAAATTAACTTATCTTAAGCTTTAATTTCACCATTTTCTTTGCTATCAACCTTTTATTTTTATTAAATCATCTTTAAAACCATATTTTAAACTTACCAACCATTAAAATATTACTTGATTATTTCGGCCAAAGTGAAGAACTCAACACAAACATGCCCACACAATCACAACTCACTTTATTTCATGTCCGTTACAATCCTAACTCATCTAACTATTGAAACATCAACCAAAATCCATCAAAAATGCTTTAAACATTTTGACCAGAACTCAAATCATACCAAAAATTCATAAATCAAGTGGATCCAACACTAAATCATACTTACCAAGCTCACCTTAAACCCAATTACTCAAATCTCAACTTTAACTTCTTCTTTTTTGGATTTAACTATTGATTTATATGGATCTTTTCACTTTCACTTCCTTAAGCTTGATCTATGCTTAAATCAACCATGCATGTACCTCAGAGGATGAGATCAAACATAAAACAAGGTTAGTATACAAGATAAGGTTTCAATTTTAGTAGAAATCATGATTCTTCATGATTTCAATCATGAACTTGAACGATCTTCAAAGAAAGGTTTTTATCATGATGAGAAAGAGAGGAAATAAGAGTATTTCAATATTACCTTGATGTATACTCAAAGAACTTGCTAGATCTTGAAAAATCCAAACCAAAAGAGAAAGGAAAGCTTGTAAAACTTCAACTTCTTCAAAGATTAGCTTTTGTTTGTAGCTTTAAGGAGGAAAGCATTCAGCCACTTACTAGATGAAGGAAAGAGGAGAGTATCTTGACTTGAACTTAAGATTTATTCATAGAAATAACTTTTAGACATAAGATTTTGAAAGAAAAATTTAAATAAGATGGAGTATCATTTCGGTTTCAAGGTGGAAGCATAGAAGAATGTAAGAAGGATGAAGATAAGATGATGATAAGATAAAGATAAGAGAGGAATGAGTAGTATGCTTGTTAGTTTATGAAAACATGATTAGCAGCGGAAGATATAATTTAAAACTTCTAAAAATCACATTTTACAATGGATCTTGCAATTCTATACATAGAAAAAATCACATACAGAGAAGATTATACAGATATAAGGAGATTGAAAAACTTACTTTTAAGCTGATCTCCTTCTTTCTTTTGCCTTCTAAAAAGTTGTAGCAAAATTTTTAATCCCCAAGGATAGAGAATCTCCAAAATATCCACACAAGTTAAGAAAATGATCAGTAATCAAATTACTGGTTTTGTTTAGAGACTAGTAAAATAAAACGTAAAGAGAATGGATGAAGAATGGTGATTGAATTCGGTTTTTCTCCTTGATCTTCTATCAAAACTGAATTATTTTCCTTGTTCTTGAGCTTCAAAATTTTAGAAAGCAGAAGGAGGAAAGAGGCAGCCAAAATTTTGCTTTTGTCTCTCTTTTTTTTCACCAAAACATCATATGTAACCCTAATTAGGTTTAGGGTTATAATAAGTCAAGTCATGTGCATGTCAAATGCTTCTGGCATGTGACTTACATGTGACTGACTTAATTTTCCTTCTAAAAGCACATACCAATCATGTGCACTTTCACTTAATTCATCATACATGAATAAGTCATGTGACAATCACATTTTGACTATTAAGCCAATCAATTCCATCAAAATCTTGAATATACCATGCATGTAGAACATGTCATCTTAAATCATTTGTATCTTGAGTTCTACTCATCAGATTTTAGTGATCTTGGTATTGAATAGAAGCTCTTTTCATGCTCTTTCTAATGAATATGAAAAATCCTGGTCATTTAATAACTACAAAACATTATTTCACCAATATCCATTCATGATTATCATTTCCTTACTTTTAGTGTGTGACCTTTTGGGTTCTTGACATGTTGGTAACATATGAATATATTATTAAACTTCATTTAAAAACATCATATGTAAATCATGAGCGATGTCTAGTCACACATCATGACTACCCAAATGCTAATCGGTCATTAGTTTGACTATAACCGTTCCACATCATATTCCATGCAATAAACTCCTTTCACAATCCTTTATCTCATTTAGGTTTGAGTATGGATTAATATCAACTCAATGCATGATCAAGTGTGTTAGATCATGCCCTAAATTTGTTATTTCATGTACCATAATCTTTATTCCTAAAATGCCTTTATGAAACTCATTTATTACTAGGCATTCTACTCTAGCCAGAGATTCCTGAATAAAGAATATTACATGAATCAATAAGATAAATGCCTAAAGT
The DNA here is from genome assembly GCA_948192965.1 of Dalechampia spathulata. Classification (NCBI taxonomy): domain Eukaryota; kingdom Viridiplantae; phylum Streptophyta; class Magnoliopsida; order Malpighiales; family Euphorbiaceae; genus Dalechampia; species Dalechampia spathulata. The sequence goes on from CANYBF010654571.1 coordinate 2,634, forward strand.
TGATCTAGAGTGGTGAATCCTTTATTGATAAACAAATACCTTCAAATACTTTACACCATATCCAACCTCTAAGTTATGAATGCCTCCTATAGAGGAATAAAACATAAGAGTCAAAACATAGTAATCCATAATTAAGATAACCTTGTTATCTCAAGTCTTAAGGATACTTGCACTACTGATATGAGTGAAATATACTTCATAGACATAGATCAATCTTCCATATGAAATCTCACCGGTAAGGCCTCTAATAAGACAGCCTCCCACTGCTCATCCACATGTTCACTTTAGATAACTCTTGTCATGATGAATGAGAATCATCCCTAAAAGAAGTGTAACATGTGATGATCTTAACCGCATCAATAATATCCATTCTTATTAATACATTGATCAGGGATAATTTAGATATTGAACATTTGCATACAATAAGAATCTCATTTCATAAACTTCTTTATGAATTCCTTTGCACTGTTCCAATATCTTGAAACTCATTATTTAGTTAATAACTTATTGAGTAAACTAAATAATGAATGATGCCTTTTATTGATAAATGGTTTAATATCAAATTACAATGAAACATGATGCTTTAGAGCATACACTAACATTGCTTCAGGCAAAGGGATAAAGGATACATAAATGAGTGAAATTAGGTCCAAATGAGAATAAAATTCGTATGAAATGAATGCCATTTGGAAAAATTCTCATATTAGTCCCTTTACACCTCCAAAATTACATTTTAGCCCTTATACGTATATATACTTATATTTAACTTAAATCCACCAATCTTAAACCTTATATTTAGTATTACACACTTAATATATACTCTTATATACCTTATTTTAATTTAAAATACCATCCATCAATTCCTTCAATCAAATAAAATATAATACTTACCTTCTCTTTCCATCCACTAATATTAAAATTCAAAACTACTTTTTCAAATACCTATACACTTTTTCGAATACCAATCCCACTACTAGTTTAATATACCAATTCAAATCTAATTTAAATTATTCTATTTTCAATTATATTTATCTATTTATCTATTTACATAACACTAATTAACTTATTAACTTAATTATGATATCACTTCTACCACTTATGACATCATAATTAAAAATACTAATTATATTTTTTTAATATTTATATTTTATTATATACTCTTACTAATACATTATACATTCATAATTATTCATTTTCTAATAAAAATCATAACTAAATTCATACGCTGACATCATGCTTACATCATTATCATTCAATTATGATATCATAATTAATTTTTAATTCAAATTTTCTAAAATTTGTGTATATCAAATTCATGTTAAAACAATCATCTTGAACTTACTTAATTAATTATATTAAGTGTTTTCATCATCGAAAACATCAATTTATCATCGTTCAGGGGTCGTTTCAATGGTCTTTGTCAAAATTTCAAATTTTCAACTTTTAAGCCATAAACTCTAATCTCATCATATACTTATCATCATAATCATAATTTCACATCATTTTCACACCAATAACAAATAAAACAAGAAATTTCAATCAATTCATGAATGTAAAGTGTGTGCTCGTTTCAGGATGTGACATCATTCATTTATAATGATGGATTAGAAGTAAATTGCAAATGTTTTAGCCATGTGAGAAGAGTTTTTTTTAAAGTAAAAAACATGTGTCTAACAACTTTGTTTGGATTAAAAAGTTGTAAACGTAACATTTTTATCTCAAAGAGCCATCGATATAACTTTTTGAAATTTTAAAAAATTGTTGATGCAAAATTTTGAGCTTTTAAAAAATGAGTTCTTTTTATGAATTTTTGGCTTTTAAGGGTGTTTTTGAGCTTATGAGTGAATTATAAAACTTTCTAATAAAAACCTCTTATAAAAATCAATTTAAAAGTGTAAAATTTAAGAATTTTAATTGATAAAAATTGATAATTTTAGTTCATTATTGAGTAAAAAAGTGAAATGAAAATCTGAGTACTAACAAATATATTTTTGATATATTCTTTAATTGTATCTTTAGCAAGGAATGAAAAAGAATTGAAATATTTTCAAAGTGATAATATAAGTAATAAAAATAAATTATAATTTATTTTAATTAATATTTATTAATGGAATATAATTTTGTACTAAAGTAAAATATCATTTTGTATCATATATATGCTCAATTGTATTTTATTGTATATTATGAAGGACTATTTAAATTAATGTTGAACTCTTATAATCAAATTTAGAATCATAGATACATATTTAGTTTCTTCCCATTATTTACCTTATGCATCATTGTTGGAGGGTGATCTTAACAATAACCTTACATATTTAACCTATAATCAAAGTTTTGAAGTTGCCTTGTAGAAATTGAGTCAAAACCTAATTTATCACTAACTAGATTATGGCTTGTATAGAAGATCCAGTTGGGTTTGAATTCAACATTTAACATTATTTACAAGGATGTTAAAATTAACATGTATGCATGTAATTTTATGAATATGTCATATAAGATGGATGCATGAGCTTATTCTTAAAAAAACCAACATCATGACTATAAAAAACATGGTTAGAAAATGAAATGCAAAATGGATTGATGCATCATTGGCAAAAAACACATAAAATGTTAGTTTATAAGTGATAGATAGCAATTAATTCTCCCTACTATCTTTAAGTGGACTTATTACAAATTTCAAACTAGGAAATCAAAATGTGAAACTCTTAAAATGTAGAACACATAAAATTAATTTTGAATTAAATAAATTAATGCATATGTACTTAAAAAGATATAAATTTATGATTCATAGTAAATTGGAAATTTTAGCAACATTTCACCTTAACATGAGTAAATAAGTATTTAATAAGGTTAGATTTTGATAAGTCAAACTATTTAGGAACTTGAAATCCATATAGCATATAACATTTGGGTAAATCCTATGAGAAATTACTATAATAGTCTACATGAGTGAAGTTTGGTAAAAGGCTAAGGTCTCCTTATATAGTATTCTTGCATCTATCCAATCAAGGAATCATAGATAATAATAAAACCATACCTTATATCTAGTCAAAGAGTCATTAATGGTATTAGGTACTAAGTAGTGAATGGTAAAAGCATAAATACAATTCCAGGGTATCAAATAAAGACTAAAGAACCATACCCCATAATTAAATGGTTTAAAGGGACCATAAAGGGGTTGAGGGAAGAAAATGTAATGAATGAAAAATATAAAACATGATAATTATTCAAATGAAAAAAATAATTATAAAACTTAAACATGTCAAAACTTATACTCTTCACTGTAAGTCTCTAGTGGAGTCATCATTATAAGCAAAGTGTTAATTTGATTAGAGTGTTTCACAATCGTGACATTATGAATCTGCTTAAAGTAAAGAGTGATCCTTCCAAGGAACTCCCTTAAGGAATGCATTGACCTATAATGAGGTTTTAATGGAGTTACCACTTGGTAAAGTCAAGAAATATGGGTAGATCAATTTTAAGTAGAGTACTCAATATGACCTTTTAAAGTTAGGTTTGGGTGGTTGTATCTATTATGTTGAAGTCAAATAATTATATTTCTCATTTAGTTAATTATAATTTTTCTTGAGCATGTATATATACATTATATATCCATAAATTACAAATCATAAATGTCACATCCTCATTTTTAATACACACTACATTGATGATATGAGTGATGTGCATTGCTTGATATATGAGAATAATTAAGATGATGACATGAAATTATGCACTATATGTATGATATGGAAAATAAATGATCTGATTATTGATAGATGTTATGATGTTGATATGAGAATAATAAATGAAATCATTGAATACAGATTTACTGAATGATGATAATTTTATGGATTCGATGTCTAGAACACTTAATATATATAAGTGTGTATGATTAAGACAATTAATTGTACATATGTATAGTCATATATGAAAATGTACATATGTATGTAAGTGTAAGTATTTGAGATATTAAGATAATTTTAGCTGTATAAAGTGTAAAAATAATAATGCAAATATAATGTATGTATATATATATACGGTTTTATGTATAATGGAATGTATATATAAAGTATAAGTAATGTATAAGTGTTTATAATGCATTAATATAAGTATGTGGTAATGGTATTTAATTAATGTATTGGTATGTGTAGAAATGTTTTAATATAATATATGATATAAGAGGAATATATATATATATATATATATATATATATATATATAATAAGATAATTAATTAAATAATGAGTATATGTGTATATATATATAGATATATAATGTGAGTAGGATATTAAGATATTATATTTTATTGATATGGATAAATGTGTTAGTGGAGGATATAAAATATTAGATATATGGGTAAATATGATAGTGGGATAGATATATGTATTAGTGAAATAAGAACATGTGATACTGGAAGGAAAGAGAAAATATTATATAGATATATGTGATGTGATAGTGGTATATGAATATGTGATAGTGGAAGGAAAGAGAAAATATTATATTAGTAAATGAGTTAGTGGAAAAGGATGGAGTGTATTATTATATGAATAAATAAGTTAGTAGAGTATAAGGAAATGATATTAAATATGTATGGAAGGTTAATTGAGGTATCAAAATATGTATAGAAGGAATTGATTGGAGGAAATTTAGATTGAATACATACAATTATACTTGTAAGTATGGATTAAGGGGTACGATTGTGTGTCAGAGGGTGCATGGTTGTTATTATTGAACCACCCTAAGTTATACCCTTATTCCATACGATTTTGTCTGCCTTCATTTCTCATAATACACATTTCCCTTCCTTTGACCAAACCCTTATTCTCTTCCTTCTCTATTTACTTCATCTTCTTACTTCTTTCTTACATGTTCTTCATTTTTCTCTTTAAACAAACAAAAATCAAAATCATCTTCTTCTTATTTTCACTTCAAACTTCAACCTAAATACTAGATCTATATGTATAGTTCAAGGTTCAGTTGAAGCATCTCCATTTTCACTTTGTTTAAATCAAGGCCAAAGCATTTCCTTCATGGCAACAAAAAATAACACCATTTCCTTCTTCTTTTCACTTTAATCTTTAAGTACAAAGCTAGATCTATATGATTTTTTTGAGGTTTAGCCAAAATCATCTTTGTTCATCTTCTTTAAAGTGTTGACCGAAACACTTCCTTCTCATTCTTTAAGTTGAGTAATTGAAATCACTAGATTTATGTGTATTTCAAGCAAACCGTAACATAAATGATGTCTAACTTTTATTTCTTTATTCGATCTAACTTTTAAAGGTGCATGAACGTGTGTAGAGGTGGAAAATGAGCTTAGCAAGCTAAAAAGAAGTCAAGGCAAATAGATCTTGGTAGATCAGGTGCTAGCTCAAGAGGAGAATAAATTTTTAGTTCATTTTTATTTATTGACTTAAAGGTGAGTATGGATTAGTGTTAGATCTATGGATTTTGAGTGTAGATCATGTTATAGCCTAATGGTTTTATGGTGGATCTATAAATTTAAGTCTTATTTTGAAGTTTTTGATGGTTGTTGATGTAAATATGGTGAAATAAAGTGATTATGTGTTGTGTGGGTGTGTGTTTGATGATTTTCTTGCTTTGGCCGAGTGGATTTAAAAGAAAAAGCTAAAGGATGCTAAGATCTAATGCATTATTGAAGGAATTAATAAAATCAAAAGGTAATCTATTAAGAAAAATCATAGAACTTAAGTTATAAGATGATTAAATTGATGGAATATTGTTAAATCTTCACATTAAGTTTATATGATTAAAAGTTATGGAAAATGATTTCTAAGTATGGTTTAATTTTGTAACTTAAAATTGAAGTAAAACTCAAGTCCTTTTGGTGTTTTGAAGATATGATTGTTGACCTTGACTTTTCACCCTTGTGCAATTTTGAGTTTTTATCGATTCAGCTCGATATCGATCCTCGAGGTCGACCCAGATTTACGAACGTGCTGTTGGACCTTCTCTGTGTGTTCTGGGCATGCAGAACACTTTACATGTTACCTAAATGAGGCAGAATGCATAAACAGAGTACACTGTGCACATAGCATTATTTTCCAGAAAAAGACATTTGGTAGGGCCTACATATTGGTAGGGCTACATGTGGGGCCCATATACGGGGCCCGCATGATAGGGCCCATATAAGTATAGCACACTAGCAATATCTTACAATGTCAAATAACGCTTATTTGACACATAAAATGCATTGTATTTTACCCATACAAGGCAGAATGCATAAATAAAATGAATTTAGTGCATAGCACTATTGCGCATTATGCAAATAAAAAAAGATGTTTGGTGGGGCCCACTTTTCAGACCAAATCTGGAATAATTTTCATTGTAAAATGTCTTAATATGTCAAATGACGCTTATTAGACATACGACGCGCATCCCATTTTGCTCATGCAAGGCGGCATACATAGGGGTAAAATGCTATATGCGTAGCGCACAGCGCTATGCGCTACGCACATAGCAAAAAAAGACATTTGGTTAGGAGCCTTCTTGGGACCAAATTGAATGTGCACCACATTACATAATGTTTTAGCATATAAAATGATGCTTATTGGGCATGGGCGTGTGTCCCGATATGGCCACAGTCGGCCCCACGCGACAGGTCAAAATGTAATGTGCGTATCACATAGGCTATGTGTGCCACACATAGGCTATGTGTGGTGCACATAGCCTAAAAATTTTCAAATTCTAGAATGAAAATTACATTTTTGCCAAACCCTAATTTTTCCTACAACTATGAGGCTTGGGATTCTGAAAAATCAGTCTGATATTTGCCAAAAACAGGCCAAACTCTGCCAAAATCACTTCCCAAAATTAATTAAGCACTTAATTAATTAATTTACTAGGATTTTAGAGACCAACTAGCATTAGTTAGGTCCCCAATCACATTTGGAAGCAAGATTGTTGAAGAAAACCTACTGCCATAAGGTAAATCTTCATTTTCCTTCCTTTTTTTCTCCCGATTTTTGCCTAAATCTTTTAATTTTGGCTTGATTTTGTGTTGATTGGCTTCAATCTTGTTTGTTTTTGATTATTAATGTTGCTTTATAATCAAAATTATCCAAATCTAGCTTCGATCTGCCTAGATCCGAGCTAGATCTCGTATTTTTACAAAAATCCCACATTCTGCACCTATGTTTCAGGGTATGTCCTGCACACATACACCTATGTGCACCACACACAGCCTTTGTATGGCACACATAGGCCTATGTGCTGCGCACATAGGCTCCAGATTTTACAAAAAATCAAAATTTCCTTCCATTTTCACTTGTTTTCTTCCCCGATCTGATGAATCTAGCTTCATCAGAGGCTTTTCCATGCCTCTGGTGTTCTAGATCTATCATATATTCTTCAGATCTAATTAATTTTTAGTTCTAAAAATTAATTTTCAAAGCTAGATGCTCATCTATGGGTCAAAAATGCATTTTCCTCCTTAGATTTGCTCAGATCTGGCCTGGATCTCGTGTTTTTACTCAAAAACATTATTTTTCTTCTATTTTTCTCTATCATGTGTGCTACACATACACTCATGTGTGCCAAACACAGTCTATTTATGGCACACATTGGTCTATGTGCTACGCACATAGGCCCCGAATTTCATAGAAAATGCCATTTTTCACTCGTTTTTGCTTCGGATCTGATTTTTCCAGTAACATTAGGGGCTTGTCCATGCTTTTAGTGTTATGAATCTGTCAAAAATTATCCAGATCTAATTGATTTTAGCCTTAAAATTAATTATTCAAGTTAATTGCATAATTACTTGTTTGGATTGCAAAACAAAGGCCAATTCAAACTCAAAATAAGGTACTGTCTTTATTAAGGTTGCATATTTTAGTCTGTATATCATTATTATACTGATAAATTTGATTTTCTTGCAGATTGGCTTCTGATGTGCACCACACATCATGGTATGTGCATAGCACATTGCCTATGTGCTGCGCACATAACATTATGTGCGCGCGTATGTTCCTGGAAAAATTTTCAAAAAATTGGATTTTTCAATCATTTTTCAACTCGATTTGATTTTTCCAGTGGCATTCGATGCTTCATAGTAGCTCAAGTGTATTGGATCTATCATAAATTAATTACATTTAATTAATTTTGGCCTCAAAATTGATTTTCTACGATTAAATGCCAATTTAACTCGTTAAAAATGTGATTTTTGAAAGGATTGGATTCAAATTGGTTGAGGGCCTATCTCCAATTGTTCCAAGTGATGTTAGCACTCCCATTTGATTTTCCATGATCAAAGGAAATAATTTTACTTAAAATTATTTTTATTTTTATTAATTTTCATGATTTGACTCATGTAAATTCGCATGATTGTTGCCAAATAATTACTAAATTTTGACTCTTGGTTCATGCTTTCACATAGCATTGGACTAGTCAAATAAATCCTAAATTCATTTGCTACTAATAAATTTATTCATGTTTATTTTTCATATTTCCATTCGTGCATTTTTGGCTCGTGTTACCCGAGGTGGAAAAATACCCGAAGAAGATGGGACGTTACTTAACGTCCCAAAATAATGTATGTGAGGATATTTTTGTAATATGATAGAATTATTCATGGCTTTATAATAATTTATCCCCAATATCCCATTTGTTTCCCCTAATTCCTCGATCCCTTTCACCGGCCTCTATTAATTTTCATTCGTGGATGGTTTATTATATTTGCTTAAATATGTATGCCATAACATGTCACATGCCACATCATACACTTATATGCCATGCCATGCATCTATCATGCCATAAACATTATCTCATATGCCAATACAATCCAAATACGCTAATACACAATACAAAACGCGTAACTTGCCATGCTATCTACCAATATACCATGTCATGCCATATCATATGCCATATCGTATGCCATGACATATACCATGTTCAATACCAATTCACATACATATCACTATGACATGTCATGCATATGCCATGCAATTACACACATATATTGCTTTGTCATATCATGCATATGGTATGTCATCCACTTCACATGTCATGCATATGTCATGTTATCCACTCAACATGTCATACATATACCATGTCATTCATCTCACATGTCATGCATATGCCATGTTATTATGATATTATTATTATTATGTCATATCATGCATATGATATGTCATCTTATTATATCATCACATCAGATGTCATACATATTCCATGTCATCCAAATGCCATATGGCATTATATGCCATTCTACGTACAACCTTGCAATGCCAAATCGCATATTGCGCTATATGCTTACATATACACCCGTACGCTTGGCTGCTTAGGATAATTAATCCCAACTATAATGGTAAAATTGATTTTGGAAACTCATAGAAATAGATCTCCACCACCCGAACCCAATCTCTGAAGTGTTTAATTAGCACTCATGCTATGGGTCAGTTGGACTAATCTGGAACCATTCAGTGGTGACTCCCTTATGACTCTTTCGAGTCCGTATCATTCCTCAAGGTAACCCCTCGGGAAGTTTATGCTTTTGCTCTAAGTGCAATCCTTGGTCCATGAGCATTGGAAGCCTTACTCTGGGCTCCGCCAGAAATCGATGCTCACAGTGGCGACTCCACTGGGCACATCACAGCGAAAGAGTGGTGGCATCTAAGAGTTTCCATATCAATTTTCCCATCATAATTGGATTAATTATATGCATCACAACACCAATCCATGTCTGTACACATCACCCTAGTCCTGTGTCAAATCGATGATTATGGGTGAGTGAGTACCTTAGACTCCATTCGACTCCTTGGGAAAGCGAATCTGCCTTCACCACTTGTTGCACTGTACTAATAACCGTCGATGATTCCTGATGAATACATGTGAGGTATAGTCCTATATCGATGATTCCATTTGGTTGGATATGTTATGGACAACGTGGCGGGAGACCTTAGCCTGTTCTCAAAACCAGACTAAAGCCCATATAGTAAGCCTAGCAACATTCCAAACTAGGACCCTTATTGCATGCTATGTGGACCTTTACCTTATCATGTCAGCAGATTTGCATAGACCCGACCTATTTCCCTCCCTTGTATTGCTCTGCTAAGAGTCAGAATTCTTTCATGATTCTGTATGGTTGCACAACCTCATGCTTATTCTACATGTGTACTCTTATCATTACAATATGATCATGCCTGTATTGCTCTGCTAAGAGTCGGAATGCTTTTATGATTCCGTATGGTTGCACAACCTCATATCAATTCCATTGGCATTCTCTTATCATTGCAATATGATGAGGATGAAATGCTGTCGGGTTTTTGCCATAATCCTTTATATGATCGGGCAATGATCAAACCTTTTACTTGCATTATTGAGAGAATCACGCCTCGAGTTCCTAGTGTAACTCTGAGCTAGTATCCCACCTAGGAAAGGAGAACTTGCATTGACCAATTCTCATGGAGGTACAAGGGTGGCAAGGAGCGCTGCTGTATGCTACATGTTTGCTAACCATTTCATGTTTTCTGTCCAAATATGCATACCTGCATACTCATGCAATCTTTTAATGGATTTCCTTTTATAGCCATAACGCTGGATGTTTCCTAGCATAGGACACGCATACATCCTACGTGACGCATCATGTGCACCCATGCATATGCATGCTAACTCGCTTTATTGTAGCCATGACATCGCATGTTTCCTAGCATAGGTCACGAATACATCCTACGTGTCATATCATATGCACCACATATGACCACATGTGCATACTCATGCATCCATGCTAACTCTTTGTATCATTTATAGAACCATGTTAGGCTCTCAGAATGCCAGGAACGTCGCATCATCATCTAACCCTGCTGCCTCAACACTGGATGAGGCCACGCTTGCTGCAGTTCAGAAACTCATTGATCAGTTTATGGCCAAGCTCCTGAATGATGATTTCAAGACTCTCCTACAACAATAGATCCAGGAGGCTCTTAGTCCTGCTGAATTCATCACCGCACCAACTTCGATGAAGGAAAAAGAGAAGGGTGTCAACTTGTACAATATAGAGACCGATGATGATGTCTCGCTCTATATGCATGATGTTCAGAAGTCTAAGACCACTGTCTTAGAATAGAACATAGAACTACTGGAGACTATCATGAAGACCAAAGGCATGGGGTCTGACCTAGACTTTGATAAGTTCTCCATCCGAGCTATTAAGGGGCTACTTGCCAAGTTCAAGCTCCCTAATGTTCTCAAGTATAGCGGAGTTGGGGACCTGAAGAATCATTTGAAGACATACACCATGATGATAAGCACTATAGAATTGTCAGATGATTAGATAGTTCAACTCTTCTTCATCTTACTAGAGGGACCAGTGCTAGCCTGGTATCATAGTCTGAACAAGGCAACCACGGTCGAGTGGAAGCCTCTTTGTACTGCATTCTATAAATAGTATGGGTTCAAGTCCCAATTTGATGTAACCCTGATGGATTTGGAAATGGTTAAGCAAAAAACCAAGACCTACTGCCATTACCACCAGTATCATGGCCACAATACTGATGATTGTCGCTCCCTCAGACTAGTCATTCAGAATCTCATTGACTCTAGTGAGATCGAAGACCCTAAAAAATCCAAACCATCAACTAAAATAAATCTGTTACCTAATTACCACAAAGCTAACTGCACCTACATGCTCTAATCAGGGTTGCCAGAATCCCTGGTTCTTAACTCCTTTTCTCTCTTTGGTAATGAGAGGACTACTCAGTTGCCTGCTATCATCTTTTGCCCTAGTGGTGGATTTGACATTGGTGCCATTGATATATGGTACGATAGTTTAGAGGATGAGTCTCCAGCTACTCAGAATGCCTCCAAGCCAGAATAATCACACGATCAGGCTTTGAAGAAGGGTAAGTTGGCCGAGACCCTCAAGGCAGCTAAGCCAGTACCAAAACCACCCAAGCAGCAGAAAGGGTTAGGTGCTAACAAGATGTCTTCTTGAGTCTGCAATATGACTCACAGCGGTAAGGTATTCACTCCTCCCAACCTCGGGAAGAAGCAGAAGCTCCTAAAAAGCTGACCAAGGCTAGACCTACTAGGGATGAGGCTGGTCCAAGCAATGTTCCAACTTTATAACCAGTTGATCAGGTTGCTTAGCCTGATAATGTTGTTGCCAAGCAGCTAAAGAAGATGCAAGCTAACATCAGCATCTGGGACTTAGTGTTATCCTCCCAGCAATATCAACGGGCCATCGTCGAAGCGCTCTCTAGCATGAGAATCTCTCTGTATGCCTCTACCTACAGCATGAAGAGTCAGCTGGTAAACCAGGAATTACCATCTAGCATGATCACTTTCTCTGACATAAATCTACCAGCTGAGGGTATCCACCACAACAAAGCACTCTTCACCAGGGTGAATATCATGAACTTTTCCACCCCCTATGTCATGGTGGATAATGGTTCAGGCATCAGCGTCTGTCCTCTCAAGGTGCTACCTAAGCTAGGGGTTCATCTTTCAGACTTGAAGCCATGCAAGACTATCATTAGGGTATATGATGTGTCTAAACAGGAGGTTACTGGTACCTTCACCGCTACTATCACTATCAGGCCGATTGCATCAATGGTAGAGTTTACTATTCTTGACATTCTGATGTCTTTTGCATTGCTATTGGGCTAACCGTGGTTCGATCCCCTAGGAGGTGTGCCATCCACCTTACACCAGAGGATCAAGTTCCCACACCACAAAGGTGTGGTTACTATTGCTACTAATGATGAGGTCGCTCTAGCCTGCATCAAGGAAGATGTCTCTCTCATGATCGGCTTTCAGATCGCCACTATCAGAGAGCCTGACTTTTGCTCATACCAACCAAGTCCCACTATGGAGAGGATGATGCAACTGATGAACTTTATGTCTGGCAGGGGTTTAGGCCGGTGCCAACAGGGTCCGGTAGAGTTCGATATTCCTACAGCCATATAGGAAGAAAGATACTACATTGGATTTGATTCTTACACTTTAGATAAACCAAAAGAGTGCAAGATAGTTCTCTTCATTTAGAGAGAGACATAACATGATCATGCTCCCAAGTTGCCTAACTCGGATAATTTCTTTGACCAACAATTTACCATCTTCAGTGATGTCTGTGACCTGTCAACCTTGACAGTAGCTAAGAAGGCCACTAATGCTTCCTTCACCATCAACCTTGATGATGCTTTTTAGATCTTTGGTGACATTGCTGATCTCACCACCAGTCGCCTAGAGCAGGAAATCACTACAGTTACTGCACTGGGAGCCAAGCTACAGAGCTTGGACATGGAAGACCTGCTACTGTCAAAGGTCTATGAAGACATAACCATGCTAGTGGATAGTACTTTTGAGGAATTACTGTATGAGGATGCTGATGTCTCTATTTCTATTTTTTTTTATGATAATGTAATTCTAAATAAGTATAATGCAATGAAGAATAACTTTGCTTATGTTTGTGATGTGTATTCTGATGGCATTGTGCATGAACATGAGCATTACATGAGCATTTTTGACATTAACGCATCATGCATTGAAAATGTTAACATTAACATAAATGATAAGCCATGTCTACTCCAGATTGCATTAGACTTGACCTCTGAAAAGAGAACAGAAATAATCAACGCATTGAAAAAGTATATAAAAGCCTTGCTCTAGGCTATAAAGACATGCCGGGTGTCGACAAATCCATCGCGGAACACAAAATTCCAACCAAGCTGGGGTTCAAGCCAGTTAATCAGAAACTATAGTGCCTCTGACCAGAATGGGCATAAAAGGTTAAGGAAGATGTTCAGAAGTAGTTGGATGCTAAATTCCTTGAAGTGGTTGACTATCTGGAATGGTTGGCCAATGTGGTTCTGGTTCCCAAGAAAGACGGCAGGATCATAGTTTGTGTAGACTACAAGGATCTGAACAAAGCATGTCTAAAAGGATGACTTTCCTTTACCTCACATCGATGTGCTAGTTGATAGTACAGCTATTAGTGCTATGTATTCCTTCACTGATGGATTCTCTAGGTACAACCAGATCCTGATAGCAGTTACAGATAAGGTGAAGATAGCTTTCATCATGGAATGGGGGACCTACTGCTACAAGGTCATGCCCTTTGGCTTGAAGAATGCATGTGCTACCTACCAACAAGCTGCAACAACCTTATTGTATGATTTAATCCATAAAGAGGTCAAAGTCTATGTGAATGATATGATGGTGAAGTCTCTCACCAAAGAAGAGCATCCAGCTGCTCTTGACAGGTTTCTCATACATGTTGAGAAATATAGACTCAGGCTGAACCTGAAGAAGTGTACATTTGGGGTAACATATGGCAAGCTGCTAGGCCACATTATCAGTCAAAGGGGTATCAAAGTGGATCCTGATAAGGCAAAGTTAATCATTGAGATACTTATCCCCAGAATTGAGACCAAAGTCAGAGGATTCCTGGGATAGCTCCAATACATCAGCAGATTCATCACCAAGCTTACCATCATATGTGAGCCTATCTTCAAGCTTTTAAGGAAGAACCAGCCTATGGTTTGGGATGAGAACTGCCAGTTTGCATTTGAGAGGGTGAAGCATTACCTCTCCAACCCGTCAATCCTATAGGCACCTCGGCCAGGAAAACTGATATGTGCTATTAAGTGTTATGTTTTGATGAATTTTAGGTTGTGATTAGGCATTAATGTGTTATATTTTACTTTGATCATTGTGTTTTTATTAGAATTTGATGTGTGTGCCAAGTGTGTAGTGTTAGGAAGCAAATAAGAAGAAACAATAAAATTTTATGCATGGAGAAGCAACTCCACGATCGTGGACCTCAACTCCATGGTCGTGGAAGAGGAGCCAGGATGGAAGGAAGCTACTGGAATTTTCCACGATTGTGGACTTCAACTCCATGATCCTGGAGTCAAAGCAGAAGCCCGAAGAAAGCTACTGGAAAAATCCACGATCGTGGACTTAAAATTATTGGGTCAAATAGAAGACAACTTGACAGAAGATAAAGGGAAGAAAATGAAGTCCATGTGAAGAAAGAAAACAAAACCCTTAAAGAGCATTAATGGGAAATGAATGGGCAATGGATGGGCAATGGAGTCCATATCATAAAGGAGTGATGGGTGAAGAAAGGGACAAAAATCTCAGCTGGAAAAGAAGTGACCTGCACTCAAGATTAAAAGAGGACCATTCACCAGCAGGAGCAGAGATTCATGAGTGAAGAAATCTGCTGTCTAGGGTTTCCTTTTGTTCTTTATATTTTTTCCATCTTTCTTGTGTTCTTGTTGTAAGCCATGAGTGGCTAAGTGTTTACTTTATAGGATTTGATTTCAAGAATCCCTTATGGAGATAACTATTTTGTGCTTTATTCAGTTGCTATGAATGTTTAATTCTAAAGTTTGATTCTGGAAACAAACCTCTGCTTTATGATTACAACAAGAGTTGGATTGTAGAATGCTTGTTCATTGAGAAATGTTTAATTATAAAGGTTAGTTTTCTGATTGATTACTTATGCTCTATGATTGCAACGAGAGTTGAATCATGGAAAGCTTATCCATTCTGGTTGGGGTAGTATGTGAGAGAGATCTACATGCCCCTAATCCCTGTATGATTACTAGATAGTCTCCCTAATTGGAGGAACCTGACTGTGACTAGGGAAATCTGAAGGTTAGAGTGGGGTTTAGTTGATTCTGCCTCGAGAGAGGATTTT
>CANYBF010654646.1:0-20243 GCA_948192965.1 Dalechampia spathulata
AACCCCACTCCCTAAGCCTACCAAACCATACATCTAAGCCGTCCCTCATCCGACCGAGAAGACACGCTTCCCAATAAGGCGACGACATACAACCTAGGCAATAAAACATCCATCACAAACCCTAGCCAAAACACATGTACACATTAAGGCATAATCACAAGCACCAACCACTCATTCTCATACACAAGCATGCATTTCCATGAATATCCATCAGTGCATTCATCAAGGCAAACATACACAAGGCAACATACGCATACACACATATACACCTACACGTATTCGCACATACATATACCCTAAACGTATACGAATATATGTAAACTTCTAGGGTCCTAAACGCGGGCGTAACAAAAGAAGAAGAATAGGAAGAACAAGAAGTGTAAAATAAAAAAGAAGAAGTAGTAGTAATAACTTGAAAAATAGGAGGCAATAAAAAAAAAGAAAGAAGAAACAACCATCAAAACTTAAGGAGATAAAAAGAAAAAATAAAAGAAAAAGAAAGATGAAGGGAATAAAAAAAGAAAATAAATCAATAATTTTTAAAGTATAAAATGGTATATTAATAATTATATAATATTTAATAATTAAAATTTAAATATAAAGAGAATATGAGATAAGAAGAAAAAAGAATAAGATATGATAAAGATAAAGGAAAATGAGTAATAGAAGATATATGAGAAATTGAAGAAAATTTAAAGAGAATATATATTGGAGAGAATTATATAAAATGAAAAAAATATTTAAAAAAAAATATTTTTAGTTAAAATTAGATATATTTGAAAAAATAATTTTTTCAACTTCTATTTTTAAAATATAAAATAAAAATTTATGTATTTTTGTAATTATCCCTTCACTTACCCGCACAAACTTCACCTATGACTCATTAAATACGAAATTAATCAAATACATACAAAATTTTATTATATAATAATTTAATTTTTGAAAATTATCAATCTTAATCAAAGATATTTTAATAATTTCAAATATGTCTCTATCTTTAAATCTTATATTCTTTAAAAAAATTTTGAAAATACTAAACTAACCTAATTTTAAACTTGTACTTTTCCTTTTCTTTTCTTGATTATTCTTCTTCTTTTTCTTTATAATTGTTATTCTTCTTCCATTTCTTTTTTATTGTTCTTCTTTTTTTTATTATATTTTTCAAAATAATTTTTTATAAAATTATTAATTATTTTGTTATATTATTTAATTATATATTTTTTATTTATATAATATTTATTATTATAATTTTTACTTTTTATTTTATTTTATTTTATGAAAAATATATGTAAATAAATATACATCATATCAACATATATCATGATATATATGAATAAATATGTTTATATTTCATAAAATATTATTGAGCCAAATAGAGCATGTACAAAGATACTTTCTTATATTATTTTCTTTGATATAGCTTGATGGAAGAGAATCAATAGTTTTATTTATTATGAAAAATAAATAAATAAATAAATAATAACTAGTAAAACAATCAAAAATATTGAAAACAATAAGAAAAAATATAAAATCATCCAAAGGAAGAAAGGAAAAGAAGACTTAAATTCATTTAAAGAAGAAGAACAATCAAAGAAAAAGAACATACAAAGAAGAAGAAAATTTGATGAAAAAATGAAAGAATAAGATGAAAGAAGTAGGAGGAAAATTTTAAAAAATGAAAAAATAAAAATTAAACTAACATATATTAAAAAATTAACATAGACTATAATTATCTCATTAGCTATATTACTTGTCATGTTGAGTTTATTCGGAGTAGTTCTAAGGGTTTTCTACGAAAAGGGAACTAAACATGGATAGACAATAAAAAAAAAATTAAAAAAAATAATTACATAAAAGCATTATATGTTTAAAGTAATTGATATACATTCTAAAATTAAGAAAAATTGTTGGGTGTTTCTTAAAATATTTAGGAAAAATGGGTAATGTTGGTGATTTTCTTCCAATAATTTTAGGTTTTTTCTGAAAATTTGTAAAAGTTATGAATTTCAGATAATATTTTCAAAAATAAAACCATCAATGCTAATACTTTATTCATTTTTAATGATGATTTGAATTGTTTATTTACTAGATATTTAAAAGTGTTAATTATGATAAAAATTCAATTTGAAATTTGAAATAAATAATTTGATATGATTAAATTTATTAAATTATATTTAAATTGGATTGGATGATCATTATATGATATAATTTAATAATTTAATATAATTATATAAAATATTTATGTTAGATTGTGTTAAAAAATAATACTTGGGAGTAGAATGGCTTTCACAATGTGTTTTGGTGGTTGGGTTGAGCTGTAATCTAATTAAGAGACAGACAAATGACAATTAATAATGAACTTATGACTTTGGTGACATGATCAACAACAAGCTCTAGTTTCAAATTCAAGGGCACCCCCTTGATTGATGGACGTTAATATATATATATATATAATTAAGTTGAAATCCATCTTTATTGTAAAAATGATGATAAAAACGATAATATAAAAGAGAGCAGAATGGTTAAGGCAAGCCAAGGAGGGCAGCACGTGCATGCACATGGATCAAATATAAAGTTAGGGCAAAGCCGTAGCCTACCTTACGTACCATAATATACTTGAATTATGCTTCAAAATGGTTTCATATATTATTCTCTGTTTGGTTGATTTCATGAATAAAATAAGGTTGTCCTCCGTATTAATAATGCATTATTCCATCTCAGTTTTTTTCTGTTTTTATGTCTTTTACTTTGTGGCTTTGCCTTTGGTTTCGGTCCAATTCTAAAACCAACAAAGAAAGTTGTTATTTGGATACATATTTTGATCATCTTACGGATTTATCTATAAAATTATGAATTCATTAATAATATATTAATTATTAACATATAAATAATAATTCATGAATGGTTGAGATTTAATAAAAGTGATATATATATTATATTATTAATAAGTGTACACCATTCATTCATTTTAGGGTATTCCTAGAAATAATATTATAGTAAAATGGAATTACAGAATGTGATGATTATGATAGATGAATGTAGAGATTATCAACTCTGCCCATTATCACTTTTTTCCACAAATAAGACATGATTACTCTATAAACTTTTGCTGCAATCTTTTTCAGAAAAGATGTCACCAAGAAAGGGAAAAATGTAACACGTCCAAATCCTAAACACGTAATATAAGTAATCAAGGATTCTTGGACTCGGATTGATCAGAATTATGGAATATACGTCAAATTCCGTCATGCATTACTCCAAATAATTACCCTAATACGAGTAAATCTCAAGTAATTAGCAAACTTAATTCTTATCTAATCTTCGAAGATACCATGTCTATAAGCTTATGTAATGTGTGTCTGTGTATATATATATAGTGTGATATAATATAAGCTCAAAAAAGCAACTCCCATCTTTCTTTCTTTCTGTCACTCAAGGAAGAGATAATAGCAGCACAGTTGAATCTTCCTTTCTTTCTATTTACTTCTCTTCTTAATGTTACGGAATTCATAATCTTGTTGAACAACACTGACGTCTACAGCGGCAGAAATTCGATTGTTCTTTTTTTTTTAGAAAAAAACATTGGCTGTTTAGATCTTCATGGCTGTTGCTTCTGTTTTTGAGGTACATTATATTGGTTTTTGTATGATTTTCTGTATTACGTCTGCTAGTGTTTTTGTCTGTTGATATTTTCTTTATTGTTCCATTTCTTGAGTGCTTTCTTGTTTTTTCCTTGGAAGAATGATTATTACAATGTCATCAGCAGGTGGAAACGATCATGCATTTGATAATGAATCATAAGGTTTTTGTATCTGAGTTGAAACTTAAAACCCATTACGAATCTTGCATTGAAATGAAAGATTTTTGCAGCTCCATGTGTTAATTGACTTGTAAGGAATTGAAAAAGGTTGCGTTTTTGTTACCCTGGTTATTCTAGCAAGTTGATTTCTGCTTTGCTTGCATATCGTCTGTCTTTTTTCCTTCATTTTCTCAAGAAACAAACAGGGGACCTGAGAAAAGAACTAGCAGTTAATTATTTATTTAAAGCAAAAAAGAAAAGACATGATTGAGTGCTTGATTAATGGAGAACGTTTTACTTTTTCTGGAGCATTCAACTCTAACCTTTTCTTCTGTATAAAGCGTAATATATAAAACCAGAACCACATAAAAAGACCAAGCTGACCCAGTCCCTGTTGGCTAGAAAAAGCTAAGCAAGCGTGGGTAAAACGGTCCAAAACCTACTTGAACTAAAAGAAGACTTGCTAGGGAAGCAGGAAGAGATTCCTTAGACTCATATATCATCTTGCTTGCACGATTCCCAATTGGTATGTTTTTTCGTTGAAAATGTCTTTACGCACAGAGATATGATTCTTCACAGTTGATGTAAGAAAATGAGGCCATAAAGCTACGATATCTGCAAGCCTTGCACGCTCAAGAAAATACATGCATCCTTAGAACTGATCGCCTTCTCTTTTTTCTCTTGGATCAGTTTTGGTTCGTACGTAGCTGAACTATAAAGGTTATAAACTCGTGCACGCCACTGTTGTTAAGCTTTTGAGTCAGGCCATTATATATATATTATATTTGTTATTGGGTTTGTTTAGTTATGAAAAAGAATCGAGTAGACAAGGAAAGAAAGGAAAAGAAACCATCTTTTAATGTCGATGCATGCATTTGGTGTGTCATGTGTGCGAGTAGGGAATGATTTTCATGCATTTCCAGTCCGTAAGGAATTTGTTTCAATAAGTTGGACCGAATTTCTGTAATTTGGATTAGCTATTAGGTAAGCTTTTTGGTTTGAAATTGTATATATTCTCATATACAAATGCTTTGATTATGAAAACTATATATACAAGCAAACGATGTGAGAAAAGCTTTGTCGTCGTCTTCTTGATTGTGAAATTACTAGTTCAAGCCTTATAGTTCAGAGAATTCATTCTTCCAGTGACAGGATCTGAGTGTAGAGAAACGCTATGAAATGAAATGATTAGTGCTCCTGCTGGTGGGAAGGATTAAGTAGAATGGAGAGTGGTACGACCAGCAACAGAAGAAATGAGAGGCATGGAGCTATACTCAAGGACCCTTCATGCTTAAACCAGTTAAAAAATATATGCAATCCTTGGACTGCTCGATATATTTATGCATTGATCTTTCTCTCTGCCAATCTCCTTGCTTGGGCTGCTCGGGACTATGGCCATGGTGCTTTATCAGAAATGGAAAGTAGGTTCAGCTGCATCATTGATTAAGTTGTATTTTTTATCGTTATTCGGTCTCGGGTTCGAACTCTTAAGCTTACCGTTATGCAGACGATAACATTACGTGCCTTTGCAGGACTGAGAGTATGTGCTGGTAAATCTGATTGTTTAGGTGCGGAAGGTGTCCTGCGCGTAAGTTTGGGATGCTTTGTATCCTTACAATATCATAAGCTAGCATTATTGTAAGCTATGAATGAATCACAGGAGACAGATAACAAGTTTATCCTTAATTTCAAGCAAAGGTGTTTTTCATGATAATGTATCTTTCAACTGTTGGTACCTCAAAATTCCATGATCCTAGAGATTCATGGCATTCTGGATGGTGGTGTCCTAAAATTATCCTCTGGGTTGCATTGACAATCATGGCATTCTTCGTTCCTTCTGCCTTTATTCGGCTTTATGGTTCGTATTATTTGTCATTCTGATAAAAACCCAACAATTACCATCTGATCCTTTTCCCTTTTAACCAAATCCTGATGTAGTATGTTTCTTTTCCCCCCTCATTCTGCAGGAGAGATAGCGCATTTTGGTGCCGGGTAACATGTGATTTCTATGATGAACTCTGTCTGCCAAACATGTTTGATCCTGAAAATGCTGAAAGTACATGAATTTAACTCTTTCTCAAATTCATTTCCAGGGTCTTTCTGTTGATTCAACTGATAAGTATAATCAGTTTCATTAGATGGTTGAACGATTGTTGTGTGTCAGAGCAATATGCAGAAAGATGGTAAGAATGACGATTTTCTATTCTGATTTCCATTTTAACCTGCCCGAAAACTAACATAAACATGATACGATGAGTGACAGCCACATTCACGCAATGCTAATTGCGACAATTGCATATGTTGTGTGCTTAATTGGGATCATTCTGATGTACATCTGGTACACACCAGACCCATCTTGTCTCCTTAACATTTTCTTCATTACATGGACGCTTGTTCTCTTACAACTAATGACCAGTGTCTCTCTTCATCCAAAAGTAAGTCATTGATCTTCACTTGCTTTCATTGCATGGAAACATTAACTTTTGTCTTAAACATAGATGAAACAAATCGAGTGATTTCTCTAGCCTGAAAATACAGGTGAATGGTGGGTTCTTGACTCCAGGGCTAATGGGACTTTATGTTGTTTTTCTTTGCTGGTGTGCCATTAGAAGGCATGCTTCCTCATCTCTTTTCACTTAGTTTGACAAATACGAACATAATCCGATTCGATTTCAGGGAATCTGAATTCTGCTAACATATATATGTATATATTCGTGTTTTCAGTGAACCAGCTGGTGAAAGTTGCAACAGGAAAGCTGAAGCTTCAAAGCGAACAGACTGGCTTACAATTATAGTAAGCAATACCTGAAACCTGACAATATATATATCATGTCCAGAAATTGAAATAGTTTCCTGTCAGAATATGGCAATAAGTGTCATTTGTTTGGCAGAGCTTTGTTGTTGGATTACTTGCCATTGTCATTGCAACATTTTCCACGGGTATCGACTCCCAATGCTTTCAGGTTTGCTTCAGTAGCCTCAGAAATTTAACTTCCAATTAAACAACATTTTTTTCAAAAGGAAAAGATGGTCTAACAAACGGCTTACAGTCCAGCAAGAGCGAAAAGGATCCCGAGGATGATTTTCCATATGGTTATGGATTCTTCCACTTTGTTTTTGCCACAGGAGCAATGTACTTTGCGATGCTACTAATCGGCTGGAACACTCACCATGCCATTCAGAAGTATTTTGTTTATTCCTCCTCTGTCTTTCCAGCTTAATCCATCAAACCCTTTTTATATATCTTCTTGTTTATCTACGAAAAGAATTTGACGTGATTCCATTGCTGTTGTGCAGATGGACAATTGATGTGGGCTGGACGAGCACATGGGTCAGGGTAGTGAACGAATGGTTGGCAGTTTGTGTATACTGTAAGTACTCGGGAATATTAAGAGAACTTGTACAAATACAATGAAGCAACAAATAAATATAGCAATACTGATGATGGGAAATAATTGAATAATTCGCAGTGTGGATCCTAGTGGCTCCAATCATTCTAAAAAGCAGACAAAATGCTCAATCCAATTGAAACATGACAGGTCTGCAAGACCCACCAAATCGTATTTTTGTGATAGGTTCTATCATTTGATTACGGATAAGATGGTAAGAAAAGAGAAAGAAAAGGTTCCGGACAGAAGATTGACCAGTACAATTTGATAAGACTCGATCTGGAGGAAGGGAAACTCAATGTACATGTGCTGATGGGTCAATCAATCAATCAGACTATTGTTATTCATTCTTTTGGTGATGCAATCCAATCCTCTTATTGAGCACAAAGAAACAAGATCAATAGAAGGTTAATACTGTTCATATTACTTGGTAAGTAATGCAGATTGATACGTATGTAAATTACTGTGTTTTTTAGAAGTTAATCTGAGTGTAAATGCTCCCTAGCATTAGCTCGCACGGCATATGTCAATGAGATGCTTGCAAAAGAAGTTGTCATATTTTCATCTGCATAATTCAATGAAACATAAATCAGTGGTTTGCCAAGTAAACTCGGGAAAAACGGAGAACCACCGGTGGACGAATCTCCACGGTTCCCACTATTTATTGATCGTCTAGCTCAAGTCAAAAAGTTGCTTAGAGTTGATCATGGATGCGTGCTAGACAGTGACTGTTATAATGGGTCTCTTTTTTTAACAGAAAAGTAGTTATAGGTTTGAAACACCAAACAGTTTGAACGAAAAATTATCTCAATATTCACCAATATATGGGTACAAATTGTGTCCATTATAACATTTGTTCGACTAGCTTTTCACAGACTTGAACACCTCATGAAAACAATCGCACAAGAAGAGGAGAAAAAATGAAGAGTAGCAAGCAACACACACCAAACTAAAAAAAATGATACAAACTCTACGGGCGACTGAGAACACAAAGATCACCCAAATGACTATAAATGCCAAGACATATGAAGGAGAAACAAATCCTAAATCTCCAATGGATGCGTTTTTACTCACTTAAATTACAGTACACACTCTATTCCTTCTCCTTTTCTCTATCCCTGGATTAAATAATTGGGGGGCTGATATGGACAATTGATCCTTAAACTTGACAAACATGGGCATGCTGAATTTCGATGGACCATTCAAGTAGAAGAATAGAAACCAAAACTTCGAGGAGGCAACAAGTTGATGCTTCTGCTAAAATGTGAATGTAGATTTGACAGAGGCCGTTCTCATCCAAAGGGGTTCCCTCCAGCAGAAGAGAAAGGCGAAGGGGCTGAGAATCTAGCAGCCTCCATGTTTCTGGCACCATACGCACTTCCATCCGTACCAAAGCCTCCTGCTCCCAGGTGCCTGAAAAAATTTAAAAGAAATTTAGAAAAAAAGAAAGAAGAAAAGGCCCATATTCACAGTTGCTAAAGAAAGAGACCTATATCCGTATCAGCCAGTAACCAAATCATTCCAAAAAGAAATTAACATTCCTAATTTGCAAAGGTTAATAAGAGAATGATGATGATGGTTCCTTGACTGCTGCAATAAATTGAGAACTAGACAATCACCAAATGGTGAAAGCGAAGAAGTAAAAAAGAATGAAAACAGAAAAATAAGAAGAGAGAGAGAGAACAGAAATTAAAAAAAGGAGCCTAATAAGAATGTGTAACTAGAACTGCAAGCCCAACCAAATGCGAAAGAGAAAAGGAACAGAAAGGAAACATAACAGAGACCTATAAAAAATGAATTAACAGTTTTGGTAACTGGAGTTGACAACTTCTAGCCAACATACAAAATAAACGGCACTGAACTGAAAATTACCTAAAGTTATTACAGTTGAACATGGGGAATCCAATGTAATATATTTTAGAATCAAGAAATTTTAAATTTGCTAAAAATGAACCAACCAACCATTTTTTAAAAAAAAAAAAAAGTGAGGAAACCACAACTACTTCAAACCCCACAAACATTCAAAACTAATATAAAATAATGGCACGAGTTATTAAGTTTTACCCAGTAGGCCATCCAAATTTTTAAATTATGAAAGACAAATTTGCCCAGTGGGAAGTAAGCAGCTAATCACAATCAAAAAGACAAAAACTTGACAAATTGAAAGGTCTATTTCTCTGTAGGGGAAGAAGAGACATAATTGCAAAAATACAAAGTTCCTCCCTACAGAGAAGGGACACTTACCCAGAAAGCGGTACGTTACTTGGTACTTGCTGGGTCATGTATGCCCCTGAAACATGAAATCAAATTAAGCACAATGCTAAAGAAGGGGGTCCAATCAGACATCAAACGAGACCACTTAGACGCATACCAGATGCATAAGATGGCTGTTGAGGAGGTAACGCTGATGGATAAGGTAATGACTGGGATGGAATCCATGCAGATGAAGGGGAACCAAGACTAGATGTTCGTTGTAAACCAGATGATGTTGGCATATGTGGGAGAGCACCTTGCAAGGATGCCATGGAAGGAAACTGCAAGACAAGGAACATGACTCATGAAAACATGAAATAAGATAAATTGATGACTTTATTTCAACCACAAAATTATGAGCCCATCAAAAGAAAAAAACACCAACCACTCTTGTCTAACAACTAAATCATAATTTATCATATTAAAATAAACCTTTACATTCACAGAATCTCTTACTCATCTTGCTCATCCTGCAAATATATACTACATGCAAACACATGTAGCGAAAAATAATCATGATTTAATTTCATGTCTTTGTTTAGAATTTAAAGCAGTAAATTTTTCACTTCTAAAAAATGACAAGGCAGAAAGATTAGGTACAAAATCAGAACTCCAGTAACATGCTTAAAGTCGAATTGGTTAATAACATACAGTTTGGACTTGCACTGAAGATGGCTCATTGATATCAAAAGGATTCATTGACTTGGCAGGCTGAATAGAAGTTAGGATCGGCTGCATAACATAAGTTTACAATTTTAAGTAATTTGACAAGAAATGAAGCAATCAAAGTAGCAACATAAAACAAATCTTTGATCCATTATGGTCTGTTTGAGAAACTTACTGCTGCGGCATTAATATATTGCATGGGAAAACTCATAACACGGGGTGGACCAGTGTGCCAACCAGGAACTGGTGCAGGGAAATGTGAATAGGATGAAGCAAAAAGATCCTGCAAATATTCTAAAAAATCATTAGAGAATTTTTTATGATATGGATACCCATATCATGTTGAAAGATATCATCAATACCGCAGGCAGTTCTTGTCTTCCACTTGGCTTTACTTCCATGGCTGGAGGTTGAGATGCACTAGAATTAGCAGCACCTGGGACAGGTGCGGATACCACTTGAGAGGTTCCAAAAGTTGACATGCTTGTTGGAGCATTCGGAGCCACATACAAATTCCATGGCTGTCAAAAAGGCCCCAGAAGCAATGAGAGGAACAAACATATAATTACATAGCCGCAGAACTAAATTCTATAACATCATATACCTGATTGCCCGAAGGAGCATTGAATGGGGGTGTAAATTGTAAAGCAGTAGGCTGGCCACCGGAGGCTGGAAACAGAAAAGGCTGTTGTTGTGCAGTAGGCCATTGCCCTCCATTGGCTGGCAATGGAGGTACCAATCCAGAGGCACCTGCTGAAGCACTAACAGGATGAGAAGTCAACAAGCTATTAATTTGTGCTGGAGCAGAAGCACTGGTATTGAGGGGCAATGTAGGTGCATTTCCTGCTGACATAACGGGTGCAGCTACTGAAGCACCAGAACTACTTGACATTCCAGATACAAGACCAGGGGCGGCCACTGGGACTGACAATTGTGAGAGCACAGATTCCAGGGTATTGGCATGTGAAGATGTTTGGGGCACCTTAACCTCAGGGGACAGATCAAAAGAAGCCCAATTGTTGTCATTAGTTGTACTAGCCGGTTGCACAATTGACTGAGGCATGGTTGTTTGTTGTGCTTGATGGACTGTGGTAGCAACAGGTGGTTCGGGATCAGTATCAAAATCAATCAAGCTCACAGTACTCTCCAATTTAACTTCTGCCGGATTCCCATTGGTAGATCCTAAGCTACTAGAAGATGCAGTCCTCTGCAATTAAACATTTCAAAATGTTGAAACCATTTTTCCTGCAGTAATACTTAACATACACGTATTTGAACCAAATACTGAAATCAATTCAATAATCTAGAGAGGACATACATACAGGTCATCAATCAGACCACCAACAAGGAAACCATGTTGTGCAATACTAATGTAAAGTAAATTATTTTTATCACAGGGTGACTAGTGAAGTTACACCACAACTGTTGTTATGACATCAAATCTGCTAGTGTCTCAAACTATTTTAAGCATTATCCAGTTCAATCAAATTACTGAACAAAACTGTGCAATTCAACCAGGGCAGTTCGAAGAGTCTGAAAATATCTGGTCAGTTTTCAGTTCTGTTTAGGAATTGAAATAAGAAATTAGAGTTTCTTACCTCTTCCTATGACCCATTTCACATCCCCACCTACCTTCATCTACATATGCACCAATTTACAACTGTAATCTAAAATATTCATGTCATTGTTTTTTCACTGTCAACAGTACAGATGAATGCTATCCTAAAGCATGCAGAATGGAACAACCAAAATAATAAAGAGGGATGAAACAAACAGGAATGACGATCAGTATGGCACTATAACAACTCCTTTTATGCTAAGACACATTCAATTTGAAGGTCACAATTTTACACAGAATCACATGCCATGATAATAAGAATTGTGAAATAAGAGAAAAGGGAGCAGTGAGAAGAAAAAAGATACCCCTGAGAAGTGATGAATCACAGAGCATGTGACAGCAGAAATATAAAAGCAGAAAAAAAAATTAGGTTGAGGAATTAAATGCAACTGAAAAACCTTTACCTGTGTCTGTGAAGATCCATCAGCAGGCCTAACACTGGGTTTAGGAGGTTCACTTATACGAAGAGGTACTACATTATCCCCCAAAATTTCTCTAACAGGGCGTACAATTGGTGGACTAGAAGACTCTGGATCTTTCAGCCGCTCAGGTGACCTGCTTTCAAGCTTAGATTCTCCATCAGATACTCTAGAATCATCACTTTTCCTTCCATTTCCAAATCTATCCTCCCGACGCCAATCATTAACTACCTCAGGACGAGCAGGACTTCTTCTGTAATCATTATACTGTCGATTATCTTGTTCATATCCAGGACTTCTTCTTTCATCATAACCATATCTGGAATTCCTGTCCTCACTTCTTCCACCAGGGCTAGACATCTCACCATAACGACGTTCATATTTATCATCATATGGTGGACTTCGTGACCCTCCTTGGTATGGTTCTTCTTTGACACCCTGCATGATAATTTGTCGATTAGCACATTTCTAAGTAGAGTTTTTACTCGATTCCAGCCAATTTCAGAATATTCATGCATACCAAGTTAATCCCAAATATAACATGGAGAAACATAGAACAAGAGAAATGGTGATCATACCAAATTTAGATTAGGAGGCTTCCCAAAGTTCTTATCACCAGCATATCTTTTATCCACATAAACATGCTTAATAAAGTCCCGAAGTCGATCAACATTACTGCATCACAGATATGAATCAGAACTGCAACCATCACCAAAATTCATAATAAACAAGACAGATGTTGGGCAACCTGCCATCAGGAGCAGACTGACGCTGTGGATCCCAGTCTTTGAGAAGAATTTCTCTTGCACGCTATGAATAAGATATAGAAGTAAATCAATGATCAACAACTCAAAAGAATAAAATGGGCATATGTAAGGCACCTGCAACAGGGGAAACATGGTATACCTGGTTTCCTCCTTCTTGAAGAGCAGTAACTTCTTGTGAAGTAAATTTAGCCATTGATACTGATTTTACTCTGTGGGTGAACTCCCGGCTATAATCATATCAAAAAGGCTCAAGTCAGTACAATAAAGTTGCTCGCTCTTTCCCTCCCTCCTACCTCCAAAACCCCAACCCATGTAAAAAAAAAAAAAAGGTATGCATCCACACCATCTTTCTCAGAAGAAATTCCAAAAGACACGTGGAGATGCATTTGCACTTACTGTATTCCACTACAGGTGGTGCATACAAATGTCCAGTAATTTGTGCAAACATATTGAGGTCCCTGCTCAAAGGAAAATAAATTTATAACATACTCGGTGAAATCTTACCATATCAGAAAGCTAGAGCTGCAAGTTCAATTTTGTTGACATGCGTACCACAACTAATATGAGTTATGTAATTGCAACAACAGGTGGGAAAGACAAAATAGATTCACTTCATATGATTTGTCCCTCAATTCAGCATGGTGTGCATGCACTACAAACAAAACACCTTTTCTGTATGGTTTCAGAATTATATCTAACCAATCTAACAACTATGTTCATCTAACAAAACTATGAAAATGGGCAGTATCTGAAGAAAAAACCTGAAAATAATTACATAGAAACATTCAACTTTAAGAAACTTGAAATATAGTAATTCTTAAGATAACTCTGAAATAACAAAAATTAAAGCATTCACATTACCAAAGAAATCCAATGGAATTCTTAGACTAAGAAGATATCATTGTTTGCAATGATGGAACCAATAGGGGCGGGGGGTGGCCATGGCCCCCCAGTTTGGGAAAACAATTGCCACGTAAATTCTTCATTTCTTATATGCATTTTAGTTAAGAAGCACAACAGTGAACAATAGTTCTAATATCCTTCATCATAATGGTCCTACACCAATATCCTCAGCTGTGTGTGCCACTTATCCTTTTGGCATCAACTTAATACACATATCAAGTCCAAGAAATAAACATATTCACGGTTCAGTTTTGGAGACATGTTCATTTCTTGTTGCACTTGATTATAACAAAACATAACTAACTCTGATGCCAATTCAGCTTAACAACTACAGTGAGCAAACACGCAGTTTGGTAATGCAAAGGCTGTATTGCTCCAAATCACACCAAAAAAGGGCAGAAAAAGAACGTTACCAGACTATTACAGTTAATGCATCTGCGATTCTCAGGAAGCTTCAAAAGTCCTCGAATTATTCGTTCATTTTTCTCATCTTCTTTCACTCGATTCGCCATATTCCACAGCCCTAATTCAATTTCAAGTAAAAAAAAAAAGTTAGCAGTAGTTGCTTAAATTGATCTAAATGGTGTTTGATTGTACAATAACAAAAATTAAACTAAAAAAATCACCGTATCAACTAACCAGTGTCAGCTAAGCTTAACGATCACACAAAATCAATCTAAAGATGGATCTGATGAATCAAAAACTAACAAAAAGCAAAAATATCTACCAGTAAAACAAACAGAATTATAAAAAAAAAAACAAAACCAACCTGAAGTTCAAATTAGGAACTTAGATCCAGTGCTACGACGGCGTTAGGTAGCAGTAAACAAGAAATAACCAGGTGGAGGAAAGAAAGGAAAAGAGATCTTTATACGACAAGAGAGTCGGTGGCTAAAGAAGAAGAGCTCTTTTCTTCTTCTTCTCGTTCTTCTTCTTCTTTTTTTTTTTTTTGTGGCTTTTTTTTTTTCCCTGGTACAGCTAAGAACTAAAAGGGAAAGTATTGCTTAAAGGTCGTACAAGGCGACGGAGACTGGTCCAGCCAGTCGTTTTAATTTAATTTTGTTTGAAGGGCGTAATTACGCAATTAATCCGGATAATTGTCGCAGTAATTACTGCTAGCGTCAATTTCTCGGTTCTTTTTATTATTCTATACTTCATTGATTATTATTCTTCTCTCTTCGCATTCCTTGTCTCTGGAAAACCCGAATAATATCTTCATACTTTTCTCCAAAATCTTATTTTTCATTTAAAAATATGCAATAAATACTTTTCCCTTTAAAATAAAATAATATAGTTTTATAATTATATAATATATTAATATGCGCGGTGTCATGGCCATCGTTAATTCTTTTAGTAAATATGAATTGTTTCCATTGCTAATGATTCATCCTTAATATCATGCTTTATAATTTAATTATTTGCAAATCTATATTTAATTTAAAATAGAAAAAATAAACCAAATATTATATGGGTTAAATTCCATGAAGAAAATAATAATAAATTGATTTCATGACATATCCGGTCAAATTAATTAATTATTATTTTGTATTATTGTTTGTTTGATTAATGGTTGCTTGCGGCTCATTTGTTTTTATATGTCTTTTGATATGGACACCGATTTTATTATAATATAAATTATTAGCATGGATTGTAATAGATTTTAACAATATAAGATCTTCAAAAAAAATAACTATTTTTTTATTAATTTTTAACGTTTTTATTTTTAAAAAATTTAAATATGATATTTATTAATTAAATTAATCATATCATGCCTTTTAAACGTGGATGATTATATGCTTTTAATTTCTTTTGGAAGTGATTATGGTCCATTATTTTTAAACTACTCTGAATCTTGTATGTTATTATTAATTATTTAATATATTATTTATATTATTATTTATTATATTTTTTAATTCTAATAAAATATTTATATTATTCAAAATTTTATTGTAATATATAATATCAATTTTAATAAATATTATTATTACTTATATTATTTTTATAGTAAAATTTGTATCATTTTTAAAATTTTATTATGTATATTATTTAAAATTTTGTTATAATATATAATTTTAATCTAAATAATTTATTATCACACATATTACTTTTATCAAAGATATTTATCATTTTAAAATTTTATTATTATAAATATTATTTAAAATCTCATTATGAAGTTATTATTATTTAAATTAAAATTTATAATAATTTTCATAAAAATTAATATTCTAATTAATTTTCTCAAAATAATTTCATATATATTAATATATTTTTACTATCATAATTTTATTATATTTTATTTTCATTACGATTATATTTTATTTTATGTTATATTAAAGCTATTTTAACATTGTATTTATGTTATTATTGGTTAATTAATAAATTATATTTTAACATAAAATTTAAAATAATTGAATAAATATAATCATTTATGATATAAAATAAAATATACTTGAATATATACATAATATAGAAATTATATTTTAATTTAAATACATAATTATTTCTTATTCACAAATTTAATAAAAAATAACTTATTTTCATTAATTATTTTTTATCACTATTAAAATATATTAAAAATATTTTAACTGATTTTTCTTACTTAATAAAAATACAATTAAAAAATATATGATAAATAAATATGATATATCACTAATTATATTTTAGAGCACAAAGGATAAATATGTTATAGCATTAATTAGTAATATTAATTTTTAATTTAATTATAATTAAATTTAATATTTTATTTATAATTAAATTTTTTTAATACTATTAGATTCAAATTAATTCTACAAGTTAAAAATTAAAATTATTGCTATGTAATTATTTTAAATAAAAATTAATTTTATATCAAATTTAATAAATTAGTTTACAAATTAAAATTATAACTATTTAATTTTTTATATTTATTTTAGATAGGTAAAATTAGTATTTACATTTAAATATATTTTTTAAAATGAAAATTAATTTTCATATAAAATTGGATCAAATTAGTTTTTAAATTAAAAATATATCTATATAAAAATTAATTTTATAAACTAAAATTATTATTATTAAATTTTTTATTTATATCAGGCAGATAAATTTAATATTTATATTTATATTTGAATTTAATTTTTTTAAGATGAAATTAGTTTTTAAATAAAATTAGATAAGAATTAGTTTTTACAAATTAAAATTATTAAAATTATATATTAATTAGATAAAAATTAATATTACAAATTAAAAATATTATCATTTAATTTTTATATTAAAAATGGTTTTTTATAAATGATTTTTTTAAAATTAAAATTATTGCTATTTTATATAAAAATAGATAAAAGATTAATTTTTCACAAATTAAGCTATTATTATTTTATTTTTTATTTATTTTATTTCATATAAAATTATATAAAAATTTATTTTTATAAATTAAAATTATTATTATTATTTATAGAATTAGATTAAAATTATATTTTACAAATTAAAAATTATTAATCTTTTATATAAAATTAGATAAAAACTTAATTTTTATGTATTAAAACTATTACTATTTTAATAAAATCAATTAAAAATTAATTCATATAAATTAAAATTATTACTATTTAATTTTATATAAAATTTGATAAAACTTAATTTTTTATAAATTAAATTCATTACTAAGTTTAAAATGAAATTAATTTTTATAAATTAAAATTATTACTATTTAATTTTTATTTAATAAATTAATTTTGTATCAATTAAAATTATTACTAATTTATATAAAATTAAATAAAAATTAATTTTTATAAATTAAAATAATTATTATTTAACTTATGTTTATTTTAATTAAATAAAAATTGAGCATTTATATTTAATTTTGAACATAATCCTTCTAGATAAAAATTATTAATTTTCATACGAAATTATAGAAGAAAATTAATTTTTATAAAATTTAAAAGGAATGATAATCCTGTAAATTCACCTATTTTAAAAATGTTTAATATATTATGATATAATCCACGTCATCATTAAATCATCTTAATCAACTCTTACTCGTGGAAAATGGGTTTAATCTATGGAAACAATTGAAATATTGGGATAAATTTGTGAAAATGCAAAAATGGCTTCATGTTTTTGAAATGAGGTGCGGGCTGCATCGATAGTCCGTCAAGCATACGATCTACACTCCACGGAGTTGGAGGCATATTTGGACATATTAAGCTTTGTGTATTTTAGTATTTTATTTGATCATAAATCTCTAATTAAATTATGTGTTCTTGTATATATAATCTTATGTATCAAAAAATAATGCATATTATTATAAGATTGATGAAAACATCATTAAAAAATGAACTAATTATCTATTCAACAACAACCCACTTACGTGGTAGTTTTCTTCTGAAAGAGCCCAAATACGAGCTTTTTTCAATGATAACCTCAATCGTTTACATTGCCTGGTGCAATAATCAAATGATGCCATTTCCTTCCTTTGATTTTGCTTAAATATTCTGTGTCTTGTCTCCACGATTACTCTTTAACACCTGTCGAGATATGGGTGATAGCTGCTTATGCGCCCTTATGAATTTAATCATATTCAACCATGGCACTCAAACCATCCTCTTCCATTTCCCAAATTCTGCTGAAAACACGAGAATATTGGCATAAAAGCAGTGCAGAGCATGGGCAATACCTGCCCAGTACGAGATGATGTATTACAGGTTTGACACTTGTCTGATGCAACACCCTTGAATGTTGCTATATTCCGTCGCATGATAAGTTGCTTGTTAAATCAGCTGTCGTCATCTTATGGAGTGAAGGAAAGGTTAAAGTCACAGAAGAAGAACACAGGAGTAAATCGGTGGAAAGAAAGAAAACTGATCGTCTGCGAAATAGAAAGTCAGAGGAAGAGGAAAGGAGATCTAAAGCATAGGGAAACAAAATGTATTGAAAAAGAACAAGTCAGGATAGAAGTGAAAAGACGTGGACTTGAAGGAACTTTTCAAAAACAACAACGTTTGTATCCAAGGCCCATGCGACAACGTTTTGATGAAGTTTCCAAAACTTGTATACATGTTTGTTTCTTGTTTTGAAATACATGTATAAATATTCAATACATAGGAAATAAAAAAAATACAGCAAATTACAAACAAATATTATTTTTCATAGTATCAGAGAGCATAGAATATAGATATACTCCACGGTATATAATTTAAGTCCGTCAGTATACTTAGTAACACAAGACATGGTTGATTGAAGTGATGCAGTATTATGGTGTTGTTACCTCTTTGATACCATGATACAGACATGCTTAATACAGACAGCAGTAATTTAGAGCAACCTCCTCTATGTAGAAGTGTTACAGAAAAGTCTAAACCATCTTAGTTAAAGGACTTTGTTGCTAGCATAGACACTACACCTTTCACAAATTCACCACAATTTACATCAGAATACCTACATTACATGGCATATGTAGATATTGTTCATAAATCAACTAACTATGTAGAAGCTGTTAAGGACAGTCATTAGCAACAAGCTATGCAAGATGAGTTACATGCAATGGACATGAATGACACATAGAAGCTCACTAGTTTGCCAACAAATAAACGCTCAATTAAATCAAAATGGATATACCATGTCAAATACAATATAGATGGCTCAATTTCACATTATAAAGTAATACTGGTTGCGAAGGGATATAAACAAATTCTTTGTTACACCCGTAGTTGTGACCTTAGTAGTTTGTACACTAGTATATGGGTTGTCATACCCCAGCCCATACCTGGAGGAACATGCTCCCGTAGCATACGCCACGACCGTCCCTCGGGAAAGCCGCCACGTACACTACCAGGGATACGTCCTATTTCAAACCTTTAGACATTCGTATGCGTACAACAACCTGTGTTAGTGGTGAAACAGTGCGTAGCGTGGCCTATATACATACATTCATACAACAATCCCTGGATAACATAAATCCATGCAACAGTACACTTTAATACAATAAGTAACCTTTATATTACTAAAGCAAACGTGTATACACAAGTGTACATTACATTTATATTCACCACTAAGCAAAAGGAATATCTACTGCCAGTACGATTACAAAAGCTCCTAATACAAAAAGACCCGGAGATTGCCGGACCGCTCCGTACCACGTCGAGAACAAGCTTCTCAGCTGACGACTCTACCGTCTCTCCGGTTGCTCTCCAATCGGCTCGGAACCTACGTTCATCAAATGACAAACGCTGAGTATAAAACTCAGTGGTGCTAAAACACATATAGCATACATCATTTATCAAGCATCAGAAGCATAGAACAATATCATAAGCAACACATAAGGACACGGCACTGCAAGCATAAGCACAATCATACTAACACGTGTACATCGTATGCAATGCATGCCAATGCTCCTGATTATCACTCTGCCACTCAATCACTCTTGTTTTCCTGAATGTGCACATTGCCTTTCGCACA
>CANYBF010655062.1:0-19313 GCA_948192965.1 Dalechampia spathulata
ATGAGAAATCTATTTTAGGGTATGACTTAACATGATTAGTCATACATTGAGTTGACATTAATCTATACTCAAACCTAAAAGAGATAGTGATGGTGAAAGGAGTTTATTGCAGCGGTGTCTGATATGGAAGGGTTGAAGTCAAACCAATGGTCGACCTCCTAATATTTGGGTAATCATGATGTATAACAAGATACCGCTCATGATTTACATTTTAAATATGAGATTTAACATGTTTCCAACATATTAGGAACCCAAAAGGTCACACACTTAAAAATGAGGAAACAAGCTAAAAGGGCATTTTGGTACTTTTAGAAAAAGTCGAAAAAATACTTATGGAATTTAACCGAACACCTGATGGACTTAACTTGCAATGTTTAGAAGTCCATAAAGTTCAAGTTGGGCTATGACAAGGCAAGTGATAGTCACAGGCCATATTAGTCACAGATGGGCCCATACTTGACTTAAGCTGAAAGGGTTTCAGCTTAACCTAATTTTTGGAGTATAAATATGTTGTTATAACTCAAAATTAGGTTAAGCCATTCATTTTTCTTCCTTTGGTCGAAACATACCTCCTTCTGGAAAGGGAGAATTCGGCCTTCACAAGTTTGATTTATGAGGAAAAAGAAAATACCATAAGTTTCTTCTTTTTCTTTGCTAGTTCACAGGAAAGGAGATAGAATCAATCGTTGCTTGCTTGGATTCCCTCATTTTCATATGGATACTGTTGGAGGCTACCTAATTTGGTGGTTTTTGGTTTGCTACAACCATAAATGGCATAGAGATCAAGAACGAAGGAGAACTGCATTGATATGTAAGAGTTACTATCTTATGCCATATCTAATCTCTAATTTAATTTTCATGTGTTTTGATGCAAAGATATTCTCTTGGTTTGCTGATTTAAATAAAATTTTTTAAATTTCTTCCACTGCTTAATAACATAGCAAACCAACACACCATACACTTATAACACCAATACGATCCAAAAATGCTAACGTATTACACTATACATGTTATTTATCATGATTATATGCTTATATATCTACTAAGTTGCTATATCATGCATATGATATGTCATTCACGTTCACATATCATGCATATGCCATGTTACTTTTTCACTATTTCACATGCCATGCATATGCCATGCCATCCAAATGTCATATAACATTATATGACATTCTACGTGCAACCTTGCAATGCCAAATCACATGTCGCGCTGTGTGCTTACATTTACGCTCGTATGCTTGCCTCCTTAGGACAATTAATCCCAACTATAATGGTAAAATCAATTTTGGAAACTCATAGAATAGATCTCCACCACCCGAACCCAATCTCTGAAGGGTTTAACTAGCACTCATGCTATGGGTCGGTTGGACCAATCAGGAACCATCCGGTGGCGACTCCCTTGCAACTCTTTCGAGTCCATATCATTCTCTAAGGGAACCCCTCAGGAAGACTGCACTTTCACTCCAGGTGTAGTCCTCGGTCCGTGAGCATTGTAAGCCTCACTCTAGGCCCCGGTAGAAATCGGTGCTCACGTCATGTAAGTAGTCACCTCTAAATACTACTCATGTAAGTAGTCAATCTTACATCGGTATGCTTTTCATTCCTATTAAATTTTGATCATGATGACCTATGCAGGTGACCCATGATGATATGGTAGATGTTTCTCGGTTGTTGACTAGGTTGTGGCAGCATTACCATACTTAAATGATAGAGCTACATATGAGTGCTTGTAATCTATCTTATATAAGATGTTTATACATATATGCATGACTTATATTTCTATATGATTGTACAATACAAAGGTGTTATTATCACATGTCTGAGCCATGAGAGGTCTACATTTGGATGTTGTAACAAAAAATAAATGATATCACCCATTTGATTGAGCACCTAACATGTCATAACATCACTAAAAAGTATACCAGCCCTAGCTCAAAGGAGGATCATATTGGCAATAATGATGATAATCAATGATTTAATTCCAACCTCCATAGTGCTACATCACATCTCTTAGCTTCCATACTAGGATGGTAGAGTAAGATTGTATAGCCTTGCATGGCTTTTGCTCAGTACACTCAGGCTATAATGTACAAGTATCAAACATTGTCATTAAGACTATTATATCTTTGTAGATTTTAATAGTGAAGCCATGATTATTTACTGCCTTTATTATTCTGCCAAAATATTTTGCATTATATTCCACTACAAAAACATAACCTGTTTACTCTTTTTATGGAGCTATGTCTAATGTATGAGAAGTTTGCTGCTATCCTCAAAGTTTCGTGCAATATGATGGCGATGCTAACAATGCCTATGCCTGCTAAGGAGCTAATTCCCTATATTATTAATGCATTCGATGTTAGCCATATTATAAAAAGGGTGTTACTGACCATAGAGGGTTCTATAGATCTTTTCATTGTCTTCCATTTCTATGGCCATAAGGCAGTGACTACCCATTCATGGTTGAGAGTAGCTAGGTTTAGACTGCTAGCATAATATCTCTTTGTTAACCCATCTAGACACTATGATATGGTGATTAGTCCAATAGTGGACCAGATAGAGCAGGGTCAGATCCCATTTCCTATGATTGTGGCAAAGATAATCCTTGAACTAGATAAAGTGAGGTGGGGTCAATCCAGATGCCTCAAT
Source organism: Dalechampia spathulata (assembly GCA_948192965.1). NCBI lineage: Eukaryota > Viridiplantae > Streptophyta > Magnoliopsida > Malpighiales > Euphorbiaceae > Dalechampia > Dalechampia spathulata. The sequence goes on from CANYBF010655062.1 coordinate 2,653, forward strand.
AGTAGTTTACTTCTATTGTAGCTATAAATTCTAAGCCACCATTGTAGGTTTTCAACTTAGAAAATATATATTTTTCCTTAATTTTTACGTGAGTCACCTCTTGTGATATTTTCGGCTCATCAAGCTATTTAATTTTACTTTAGAATGTAAATTTTACCTGAACTGCCCCCTTGGGTTTTTAATTTAATAGGTCACTCTAACTTTGGCCTGAGCAACCTTTTTCAAGGTTTTTAACTCAGCAAGCTTTTGTTAAATTTTTTTTTTCATTTTTATAAGTTTGCCTTTAGGAGAAGCTAAGGATCTTAGTAGCACCAGTAGGTGATATATAGAGATATTACCTCATAGCCACACAAGGATAGGCTACACCTTCAACAAGATGAAGATACTGACATTTGACGGCTGGGTTTAGTGGATGGGGACCATCTCTAAGAGTGAGGTCAGGTGGACTTATTCTTAGTGGCACATTCATCATATGACGGTGAGATGTACATATATTGTATTCCACTACTAGGATTTGAAGGCTGCACTCATTATAGCCTTGCTAGAGTCTGTCATTAGTATGGTCATTGCTAGAGGGAGGGCAACTTCTATTTTGCTTACTAGAGCATGTGGAGAGGACCTGGCCTTAGGGTCATGCCAGTAAAGATCCCTGGAGCTAGATTTGCTAAAGATAATGAGTATAAGCTGTAGATGTTGCACCATATATAAGATTATATATTGCATAAACTATTAAGAAACCAAATTATATGCGATAAAGAGAGACAGTACTTTGTGCCTGAAACTAGTATTACTTATGGCTAAGTCCATGAACATGCATTCCATTGGCATTAATGAGATTAAAACATTTGCATGAAAAATGTTAAAAGTAACACAGAAGCCTTAATATGCCTTAGAATTAACTCATATCATTGACCAATCCCATTTAAGATTTTCTAATAAATTATTTTAATGCTCTCCTTTTACTTTCAAGAGCTCTAACTTTTGCATGAGCTGTCTAAGTGGATTTTAAACTCATCAAGCAATCATTTTTTCTTTGTCTTAGTTTTTACATGAACCACCTATGCAGGTTTTCAGCTCACTATATTTTTATTTTATTTTTCTCTTCTTTTTACCCTTTTCTCTAAATGAAGTATTTCTTTAGCTGGTCAAGACTGATAGGTTCAAAGAAATTTTTACCCTTCAAGTCTAAAATACCAATGATGCCTTTGGATAGGATTTTCTTAACCAGGAATAAGCCTTCCCAGTTAGGTCTAAACTTCTCATGTGGGTCACAAATAGCTACTCTGGCTTGTTTTAGAAGTAGATCACCTTCCCGTATGGCAACAAGCTTGACTTTCTTATTGAATGCACTCGCTATGCATTTCTTGTACAACTGTAAATGGTAGAGAGCCTTTAGCCATTTCTCATCAATGATAGTCAGTTATTCATATCTAGCCCTCTTCCACTTAGTTTCTAGTAACTGAGCTTCCAAGATCACCTAAAGTGACCTTAACTCTACTTCAATTAGTAATATGACTTCTATCTCGTAAACTAAAAGGTAGGGGGTAGCACTTGTATGGCTTCATGCAGTGCTTCTATAACCCCCATAAAGCAAATGATAATTTCTCATGCCAATCCTTATAAGTTTCCATTGACTTCATCAAAATGTTCTTGATCATCTTATTGGTCGCTTGAACTGCCCTATTAGCTTAAGGGTGATATAGAGAGGATTGGTGATGTTTGATCCCATATCTTTCTAGTATATCAAATACTTGGCCTTAAAATTACACACCATTATCAGACAACAAGTGATCAGTATCTCATATTGGTATATGAGATTCTTCTCTATAAACTTGGTAACTTACTTTGCTCCTAGTTTACTATAGGATTTTACCTCCACCCATTTAAAGAAGTAGTTGATGGCCACCAATATATATCAATGTCTATTAAAAGCATTAAGATGAATCTCACTCATAATATCAATTCCCCAAGCAAAGAAAGGTCATGGCATTGTCAAATTCTGCAATTCAACCAATACAAACTATATGTAGTATGTCTCTATGGTAAGCCATAAATACCCTTGGCATAAGATTTTTCTATACAGGGTGAATACATTCATGTGAGATCTGCAAGTACTAACATGCACTATCTACATAACTGTCTCAATCTCCTTTCTCAATATGCACCAAAGTTGTAGACCATCAACTGTTCTTCTATAGAGAACACCTTGATGTTAAGTGAAGTTGGTTACTGGCCTTCATAAAGCTAGTTTATCAGTCTTATTGTCTCCTTCCAGGTAAGCATTAGTTCTTAGAAAGTTCATGATATAAGCATACCATGGAACCTCATCTTACTGGTCTAGAGTCATAACTCATTCTCCCTCATAGTAAGGAATCTTTAACTACTTGATTGACATAAGCTGAACTTGACATATACTAAAGCTAGTATGGCTAAGGCATCAACCATCCAATTCTCATCCCATGGGATATGGATGAATTTGCACAAGCTGAAGTTATAAAACATAAGCTTCATGTATTTAGCATAAGGCTTAAGTCATTATTCTTTGACTTCCTACTTGGTTGTGGACTGGTGAATAACAAGCATCAAATCACCAAATATTTCTACTTCTTGGGCCTTGATCATTAGCAGTACTTTGAGCCCGAATAAACATGCTTCTTACTCAGCTATATTATTGATAACAGGGAAGCTTAGCCACTTTAAAGGTATGATTAGTTCACTTTCAAGAGTGATTAACATAACCCTAATGCTTGCACCTCTTTTATTGATCGTGTTATTGAAGTGCAATTACCATTTCTAGATGTCGACTACCCCTAAGTGCTCATCTGAAAAGTCTAGTTCAAATGTCTCAAAATCATCCATCAGCCTGGATGCTAAGAATTCAATAATCACTTTGCCTTTGATCACTTTCTTAATAATATACTGTACATCAAATCCTAATAATAAGATGAACCACCTGGCAAGTTTCCCCACCAATGAAGGGGCTTTATATAAGTACTTCATGGGATTGATCTTAGAGACTGCTTGAACTTGGTATGACTAGAAGTAATGGTTGAGCCTTATAGTGACCTAGACTATAGCCATGCATAGCTTCTTTATGGTGTTGTACTTGCACTCTATTGGTAATAGCTTCTTACTCAAGTAGTAGATGGTATGCTCAATTTTGGCTTCTTTCTCTTAAGCAATCATAAGACCTACTAACTCCTCCTCCAAGGTTAGATAGAGTAACAATTTCTTCCCCAACCAAGGTGGTTGTAGAATCGATAGGTTAGAGAGGTAATGCTTCACCCTCTTGAATGTGAACTAGTAGTTCTCATCCTAAACCACAGGTTGATTCTTCCTTAAAAGCTTGAAGATCAACTCATATATGGTAGTGAGCTTAGCAATGAACCTATTGATGTACTAGAGCTCTCCTATAAATCCCTTGACTTAAGCCTCAGTTCTAAGAATAAGCATCTCATAGATCAACTTTGCCTTATCAAGATCTACCTCAGTGCCCCTCTAGCTGACTACATAACCCTAATAACTTGCTTGATGTCACCCCCAATGTGCACTTCTTCGGATTCAACCTGAGGCCGTACTTCTAAACCTGTGTGAGAAATCTATCAATAGCAGTCATATGCTCTTTCCTGGTGGGAGAATTGACCATCATGTGATCCATATAGACTTTGAACTCTTTATGGATTAGATCATGCAACAAAGTTGTTGCGACTCTCTAATAGGTAGCACCTACGTTCTTCAAGCCAAAGGGCATGACCCTGTAGTAATAGATTCCCCATTTTATGATGAAATTTATCTTCACTTTGTCAATAATAGCCATTAAGATCCAATTATACTTAGAGAATCCATCAATGAATCAACACATAGCACTAGTAGCTGCATTATTGACCAGTACATCAATATGGGGCAAAGGAAAGTCATTCTTTAAGCATGTCTTATCCAAGTCCCTGTAGTCTATACAGATCCTGACCCTGCTGTCTTTCTTAGAAAATGGAACCACATTGGCCAACCATTTGGGGTAGTCCACAACCTTGAGGAATTTGGTATCCAACTACTTCTGGACATCCTCCTGAACCTTCTAAGCTCATTCCGATTAGAGACAATGTATCTTCTGCTTAAATGGTTTTATTGATACCTGGGATGTCTTTGTAGCCTAGAGCAAAGGCTTTCAAATGTTTTTTTAGTACTCTGATTATTTCTATTCTCTCTTCAGAGGTCAAGTCTATTCTCTCTTCAAAGGTCAAGTCTCCATAATGATTCTATCAACACCTATGATGTCTTTGTTATCTATGCTAATGCTAACATTTTCAATGCATGATGCATTAATGTCAAAGATGATCATGTAATGCTCATGTTCATGCACTACGCCATCAGAATACATACATAAACATAAGCAAAGTTGTTCTTTATCATATTATATTTAGAAAGGATTACATCATTATTGAATAAAATAAAAATTAAGACATCATCCTCATACAATAGCACATCGAAGTATTATCTACTAGAGTAAAGATGTCCTTGTAGGCCTTTAGAAGTAGTAAATCTCCCATGTCTAGGTTATGTAGCTTGGCTTCTAGCGTAGCAACTGTGGTAGGTTCAGGATTAAGGCGGCCGGTGGTGAGGTCACCAACATCACCAAGGATCTAGAAGTTACCATCAAGGCTAATGGTGGAGGTAGCAGCAATCTTTCCAAGTGTTTTCATGGTTGATAAGTCACAAATATCAATAAAGATGGTGAATTGCTAATTAATGATGTCATCTGAATTAGGCAACTCGAGAGCCTAATCATATTGTCAAGGATTCTAAGAGCCTTAATTAGATCATATAGGCGTTATTGGTCTTGGATTTTTTAGGCTCCTCAAGCTCACCCGAAGCAATGAGGTTTTGGATGATACATCTAAGAGAATGGCAGTCATCAGTATTATGGCCATGGTATTGGTGCTAGTGGCAGTAGGTTTTGGTATCTATTGAGACTGAAGGTGGTGTTTGAGTACCTATAGGATTGGGTGATGTTTCAAAGTATAGGGTTTAGTGTTCGTAGAGCATTGATGTTGTCACATCCCAACCAAAGTAACATGTGCCTATAGCGTAATTATCAACTTTTCAAGTTAGAAAATTGATAATCACTCTAAAAATGATAGATACATTTAACATCTTATAACAATAAATTTTTTTTAAAAATGTAAAATATATATGCTAGTGCACCATCTATAAATAATTAGTAATCCATCTAATTAGGTTTTACCACACAATAAATATTTATTTTATTTCATTAACAGTTCACTCGGATCATACATTTAAACAATAACTCATATAATATTTTATTTTTTGTTACAAAATATTCTTGGTGGTACCATTATAATTTACATCATCATATAACATAATAGTATTTAAGTTATAACTGAATTTACTACCAAAATAATATAAAAGAGAGTTGTATATAAATCAAATTCTTAGGAGTCTATCTTGAAGTCTAAGTTCTCTACCAAAAAGTTACTATTCCTCTAAACTAACTACTTAGCGTTAATCCTCGTGCTCCCTGGTGTCACTAGTGCTTGCATTCCTCAATTGACAAATGTTAAGAATAATCTCAGTGGTGCTAGTAAAAATAATAATTACAAATAATTTATTAATCATATAACATCATAACAATAATCATTTCAATATAATCAAATTATCTAAATAAAAATATTATTCTGTAACCCAACGCATAACCAGCGTTCATTTTTGATATATCTCAATATCATTTTCCATAATCATTTGTAACATTATTCATTGTAATCCCATCAATAAATATGTAATATACGATGGAATATGTCTTTTTTTTTTTTAGAATGCAATCATGAATTGCACTTTCCCTCTACTTTTTCTATATCACTCATCAGAATGCATCATGTACAACATTTAATCATTATGCATAATTTCCCATACTTGGTCCATTGTACCGATACCTCTCATTTCCATAAGAACATCTCATTATCTCTGGTTCAACAAATGGAACTCATTATTTCTCTATGATTCAACAAAAGAACCCATCATTTCTCTCTGATTCCATACAAGAATCCAATTTTATGGCCCAGTACATATCATTATCATTCTCTATTCAATTTCATACTCACGCCTTCCTTATACCTCCATGTTATGCCATGTCATATTTTATGTAAAAATGCATGTATGCGTATGACATGGTGTATGAATATATGCATTATAATATCAAAAATAATCATTAAATTACATCACATTATTTTATACTTAATGTCCCTTACAAAGACCATTTAGCGATCAAGGGAGCAAGCAAGCACATAAAAGTAAACACACAATACAATATGTCATAGCAATAAGCATAGCATAACATAGCAAAGTAAAATAGCATATAAGGTTATATGGCATTTGGATGGCATGGTATATGTATGATATGTGAAGTGATTATTTAATGATATGGCATAGTGATGTATGTGTGACATATGATATGGCATGGCATAATAGCATATGACATGGTATAGATGACATAACATAGAATAATGGAATATGACATGGTATAGATAACATAACATGGTATAATGGCATATGTTATAAGATTTGTGAATGAGGTGGCATGTAACATGGCATATATTATGGTAAATATAATAGCAAAGTAAATCATCCACATAAATAAAATCTTAAGAATAATGGTCGATGAAAAGGATAGGAGAGAAGGGATACATGGGAGATGTAAAAATAATACAATTCGAGGAAAAACTTAATAAAATAATGATATTCTATTATATAGGGGTCTTCATTTTTACATAAATTATCATATGCATTGTAAAATCTTCTCCACTTAAAGAATCCATCCTCGGGTAGCACGAGACCTAATGCATGATTATGGAAAAGTACAAGAAAGGAAAGTTCCAAATATGGAAAGTATGTCAAATATAGAAAGTGACAAAAATAGAAATAATGTTAAATATGGAAACAATCCATTTATAACAATATTCTATTTATGACAATAAAGCTAAACATGGTAGTAGAGCTAAATATAGCAAGAATGTTAAACATGGTAGTAAAGCTAAATATAGCAACTATGCTAAACATGGTAGTAAAGCTAAATATGGCAAATATAATAAATATAGTAGTATGCTAAACATGGTAGTAAAGCTAAATATGACAAGTATGCTAAATGTAGCAATATGCTAAACATGACAATAAAGCTAAAAAAAAAAGGAATGTTTGAGATATTTGATCAATTCATTACCATTTGTTGATAAGAATCAAGGATCAATCCCTAAAAATGTATCGATGACATTCATGCAAATAAGAAAATAAATAAATTTATGGAAATAATCTATTTTTGGTAAAATATCAATCATACCATAATTGGCACATTCTAAGATCCTTTTGGTAACATCACTTAGACTATGAAAATGGCATCCAATTAGGGCTTGTAATGGCAATAAACATAAAATCAATTAAAAATGGCATTTAATTGAACATAAATCAAAATTAAATTGAAAAAAAAATTGAAGGAAAAAATGACTTACCAAGGCTAGAAGTCCTTCATCCAATTCCCTAAAAGCTTAGGATTTAAGTGAATCAAGTTTGTCATTAAACTTAATTAAATGCTTAATTAGGTGTATTTTAATTTTGAAAGAGCTTATGCCTTAGAATTGAAATGTTATTCAATGTTAGAATGTATGTGTTATGATTTATGTGTGAGTGAGGCTAATACCCAATTGTATTTATAGGAGCCTTGGGAGGTGTGCCAACCCTAGGTTAATAATGTGGGATAAAGTCCCTTTCCTCCACTAGGGGTGTTATCTTACATGAGTCAAATGGTGACTATACCATAGGCTTAAATGACATATGAGTGCATAAAGTTCATGTATGCAACTTAATCTTAGGAAAGGGATCTTGTATCAAGCCATCCCAATAAGGAAACAGATCATAATACGTGTCTACAAGGGGCAATTAAGCATGAACATGCAGGAAGACCCACCAAGGGTGCCACTTTATATGGGCCAAACAACGGTCATACCATAGGCCTAAATGACATATGATGGCCTATAACTCATGTATGTAACTTAATCTTGGGAACGGGAATCTGTATCAAGTTATCCCAATAAGGAAACAAGCTATAATATATGCTCAAAAAGGGTAACTTATTATGCATATAGTATTATGAAACTTGAAATTATTGCATATAGGTTAAAGAAAGAAAATAAAAGAAGAATATAAATGTTTAACTTAATGCTAAAAGTTAGTTGATGCATACTGGAAAAAAGCCATTGAACCATATGGATGTAATAAATAAATAGCTAACTCTCTTCTTACTATGATACAAATGCATGGAAATGATTTACAACTAAAGGAACTTGTCAGTTAGGAATAATCAAATTGTTATAAAATCATTACATGCATGCATGAGCTATTATAGGTTTGTTTGAATTAACAACATCAATTACCATGAATACACACATCAACTTGTTGTAGACATCATAAACATACATCCATTCCTCTTAAATTTGCCTTTTGATCAATCATTACTTCATAGCATCTATATTATTCAATCACTTTAATAGTTGTTACTCATACAAACCATAATAGTTGCCACTTTCTTTCACTTATCATGAATTCATAAAAGTTAATTAATGTTTTATCATGCAACATAAATACGACTCATGTTCCAGTTATATGAATAATTTGCATATTAGAAAGTTTACGCTAACATCCATGATTTCTACCCTTTCTCAGTCAACTTATAGTTTAAGGCACCCTTTTAGTCTAATTATTTAGACCAAATATACATCCTATAGTTTCAAATTTCAATATTATCTTATTCATATCTCTTACAAGTGAATGAGTATTTATTGATAATGGAAACTAAATCTAACATTTCCTTATCCTTAGCATTAACATTTAGTTTATGACAATCTTATATAAATTCATCTAGTACCATTATGCTAACTCCAATTGCTTTCACCTAAAATTTTAGTACTTTGCATGCAATTTTTAATTATAAAAAAGATATTGTTATTAGTCATATTCTTAAGACATTAACAAAAATAAAAGATGAGTATGGAAGAGTTATCAAGATATCCATTTGAAGAATCACATATCATCATACAAAAAAAATGTAACATAATCAATTTGTAATTTAAATTCATAAATACCAACTAATTTATGGTCAAACAACTATAAAATAAATTTTGTTTCCTCTAATTTATGGTAGTAATCTTGGACCGAAATCAATGCAAAAACCACAAATTCTTTCTTTCCACATTGCATACCTAAAGCCAAAGAATAATAATATCAAGATTCAATATTATGTTGGTAAGATTAAGAATAAATGATAGAACTATATACAAAGACATTTTAAGAACATGAACTTCAAAATAGAGGAGGAAAAATTGATGCATGGATTGAGATTTTATGGGATTTTATACTTTTTCTTTTACAATCAAATTTTATGAGTTGGATGTTTCCAGCAATATAAGATTTTATACTAAAAGGGTATAATGTCATTTTTAGATTAATTTATTTCTTTTTGATATTCACTTTATTTATCATTTATCTTTACCAAGACCTCCATAAAGATTTAATTCAAAAATATATTTATCTTATTATATAAATCAAATGAATTATTACAATTTAAATTTCTAAATTTTTTCAAAACATTTAAGTATAAAATGTAATCTTATTCAATCGAAATGAATAGAATTTAATCTAATTTAGATTTATTATTTTCTATTAAATTAAATTTAATAAAGGTTTCATGCATCTTGAATTTAAAGAAATTTAACAAATATTAATTATAACATATAGTATCTATCATTTTATTTTCAAAAGATAAATGGCATGTATAAAATTATAATATATTGTAAAACTATATGATTTTACATAGATAAATATAATTAAACACATTTTTTATCATTATGCAAATGAAAGTATATAAATTTAATTTCTAGGAATCAAAACTTAAAATTAGTGAACTAATTCTTGAATTAATATAATTGAAATTATAGAAAACTATTTTACCAAGTAAAACTAGCCATGCATGAAACTTTGTTTCGTAGAATTAACTAGTAAAATTAGAAAAAAGATACCAAAAGAATAAGGAAATAATTCTACATGCTAAAATGAAAGGAAAGCCATAAAATTAAAATTATAATCAATAATTTTAATGTAGTTGCACACATAATTCTAATAAATTTTATAAATCCATTTCATCTTAATGTTTCCCCTTCGCTAGTAAACAATAAAACCATACTTAGTTGTACACATTTCTATTGCTAAGCAAAAGCTCTTCATTTGTTTCCTCTTAAATAACTCAAAATACCTTATGCTACCTCTTTCAAGAATTCTAATGTAATATCATGTAGCCTTTGAAAATATTAGAAAGAGTTTCTATTGGAAACCATTTTATAGAAACTCTCAAATATGTTTTTAGCATAGTAAATTTATTTTTAAAATTTAAATAAGATGTCAATCATTATATAATTTATATTTAATAAATTAATCTAACACCAATTTACACATTTTTCATGGTTAAAATGGTATATTTTATGCACAGAAATTTGCTAGAAATTTGACTTGGTCATGTTTTTATATTTTGCAGGTGAATTCAGCCAAAAAGTAAAAAGATAGTTAAAAATACATTTTTACCTCGATTTTTATCAAAGACAGGAATCATATGCTTATGGTCAAAGTTTATGAGCACAAGAAGAGCAAGATTTGTAGAAGTCTGTCAACAAAGATTTTAAGTTTAAATTTTGTAATTCTGTTTAAGATCAGATTAGATGAAGGGAATAAAAGATAAAATTGTTATCTTAGATGTTATTTACTTATTTTAATTAGTTTTTCAGTTTTAAAAATAGAAGGCTTGTTCCTATATTTTAGGGGTGAATTCAAGAATTCAAATCACCTTTGTTTTATTTTCTATCAATCCAGTTGAGTTTTTCCATCTCTTTCTTTATATTATTTTGAGTTGTTGTGAATGATGCAAAGCTAGACAATTTTTATTCCCAATTGAAAGCAATACAATAATTCATTATTGATTCATGTGAGATTAAAATAAACTTAATTTCTTTAATGCTCATTATTCACTTTAATTTATTAATCATAGAACCATTATTATCTTTAGGAGTGTGTAATATTAGGTCTATTGCATAAGCTTAATTTCAATATATTGTCATACGACTTGTTAGAGTGACAATCAAAGAGTTAATATTCATTCTGCAATGTTTAACCTTCTTTGTGAATTATAGCGATCTAGTTTGAACAATGCAAGCATTTATGTTGTTGACTTGAGTGGGGTTCCTCTAGCTTTTAATGTAATTGTTAGAAGACTAGTGTGAGTCTTACTCCACCATGTCTATTCGGTGACTATAAGTAATTATAAAGTTGCTTCCTAATCACTTTAATCTCCTAAGAGAATTAGTTCCTATGAAGCTTTTTTCATAGCTATAATCAGCTTAGTGAGCCATCCTAGAACTATTATTGAATCAATTATCATGGTTCAAATAACTAATATTTGCTAGCTTTTAATTGTGAGTTTTTTTCTTTTTAACTTTAAAATCTTTTTAGATTATTCTCTCGTAAAGAATCGAAGGATTATCTCGTCCCTCTGGAATTAACTCTTCTTCTACTATTACAAAATTATTTAATATTTCAATGTTTAGAAGTATGAATTAATTTGATGGATTTGGTACTCGATCAAATTTTAGCATCATTATCGGGGATGATTTTCTAATATTTTTTTATTCTCTATTTTATGATTCAATCTTCTACAGGTAACTTGACCTTTGATACTAAAATTGAGAAGACTGCAAAAATTTTAAGGAAAGAGGTAACAATCTGAAAATTGACCTTTATGTCCAAGAGTTCAAATACACTCAAAGAAGTAGCTAATGAAGACATAATGGATACCGAAAATATCAATGAAGTTATCATGGTTCTTAACCAGTAGACTTTATGATAAATGGATGCCATACTAATTGACCAAACCTCATTGTGTATCACTTATGAAGACTTAATGGTTCTCTTAGAACTAAAATATGGACTTACTCAAATATTACCCATTGTTCATGGCTTAGAAAATGAAGACTCTTACAAGAATTTAAATGAGTTTTATGTTGCTTACAATGGAATGAAACCGCAAGGTGTTAATTTATAACAAATAAATCTAAGAGCATTTCCTCTTTCACTTGTAAATGCAGTAAATGAGGTTGTATGATTTATTGTTTGGAACTATCATGGTATGGAATGAAATGGCAATATAATTTATGGATAAATTTTTTCTGCCAAAAGAGCCACCCAAATCCAAAGGGAAATTTGTACCATTAAGCAAAAGGATGTGGAGACCTTATACAAATATTGGGAGCATTTTAAAAGATTTATGCTTTACATCCTCTACATAGAATCATCAAGCAAAACTTAATTCAATACATTTATGAAAAACTGTTATTAATTAAACAAAAGATGATGGATGCAACTAGTGGTGGTGTGATTATAAATAAAACAATATAAGATGCACGTAACCTGATTATGATAATAGCAACAAATGCACAATCATTTAGTGCAACATATGATTCGGCAAGGAAAGTCCATGAGGTAAGTACTTAAGCCTTGAAATATAAATCTCTTAACTCACTTCTATCATGCAAGATTTAACTAGGAATTTTAAGCTAATAAGAGTGTGTGGAATATGCATGCAAAATAATCACCCTTTTGACGTGTATCCAACGCTCTAAGAAGATAATAAAGAGCAAGCTAATGAAGCAAGAGGATTTCCGGGTTTGCCCTCATAAGAATTTGATTTGTTTTCAAACATTTATAATTCAGGCTTGCACAACCATCTAAATCTAAGATATGGAAACCAACAATCTAATTTCTAGCAATGTTCAAACCAACAAAGATTAGGTAATTCTCTTAAAGATATGGTTAAAACTTTAATGACTAACACTCAACAACTCTGGCAATCTACCAAAACCAAATTTAAAAATCTAAAAAATTAGGTCATGAAAATAGCATCTCTTGAACGGTTAGAGTCCAAAGGAAAGCTACCATCATAGCCATAAGTGAATCCCAAGGAAAATGTGAGTGCAGTTATTCTTCAAAGTGGCAAAACGCTATTGAAAAATCCTAGCAATAATTCAAATCCTGATGTGGAAGAAGAGCTTGAAATCAAAAATTCAAAGATGGAAAAAGCTAAAGAAAATGATAAATTAATTTAGGAAAAACCAGTGGATGTTCGATTGCCCTTTCCAAAGAGGCTTGAAAAAATGAAAGAGGAAAGAGCAAAGGGAAATTTTGGAAGGTCCAATTAAACATACCCCTACTTGATGCAATTAAACAAGTGCCAAGGCATGCTAAATTTTTTAAGGACCTATGTATAAACAAAAAAAATTAATTGGTTTCCAAAAGGTGAGCATAAATGAAAGCATCTCGGCTACTATTCAAAGGAAGATGTCACCTAAATGTAAGGACAATGGTGTATTTACTATTCCCATCAAAATTGATGACTTATTTGTGAAAAATACTATATTCGATTTAGGTGCATCAATTCATATTATGCCTTCATCAATATTTGATTCTTTGAATGTTAGTCCATTGAAGAAAATTGGAGTCATTATTTAATTAGTGGATAGGTTAACAATTTATCCAATTTAATGTTTAGAAGATGTTTTAGTGTAATTTAACAAATTGATTTTTCTTGTAAATTTTTATTTGGTGCAGATGGATAGTAAAATACCTTTAAGATCATTTGATTTTTTGTTAGTAAGGTCATTCCTAATGACAACCTAAACTAAGATCGATGTCCATGAAGGGACACTACTTACGAAGTTTGATAGAGAGGTTATTAAGTTCATCATGTATGATGCAATGAATAACCTTCCAATATTTTTAGTATGTGTGTCATAGATATTATTGAACCACTTGTTCAATATATTTTCAAAATTGATGAGGAGGATGAGTTGCGATCAACATTAATTAATGCTAAAAATCTTAAGGACTCATTACTTTTGAAAAATAGTTTGTTGTAGCGTTGTATAGAGAAAAACATGATGTTGAACTACAAAAAAACATCATTTTATGGTAAACCAAGGTCTTACGATAGGCCATATTGTTTTGAGAAAAGGGATTGAGGCTAATAAAGTAAAAATAGATTTTGTTAAATTATTGCTTTACCCTACAAGTATGCAAGAAGTTAATTTTTCCCTTAGCCATGCAGGATTGTACTCGAGGTATGTAAAAGATTTTTTAAAAATTTCTAAACTACTTTAAAAGCTTTTACAAAAGGAAGTTGAGTTTGTTTTTGATGATTATTGTAAAAAAAAGAATTTGATTGGTTAAAGGATATGCTAATTTTGGCCCCTATAATGCAACTGCTGAATTAAAAGCTACCATTTAAGATAATGTCCAATGCAAGCAATTATATGATAAGAGTAGTACTTAAATAATGTGTTGGAAAAGATCTACACATCATAAGCTATGCATCAAGAATGCTAGACGATGCCCAATGTAATTATTCAACCATGGAAAAATAATTATATATTATTGTTTTTACCATAGATAAATTCCGTTCATATTTGCTAGGTGCTAAAGTTATTGTATTTTTATGTCATGTAGCCCTTTGGTACTTACTGAAGAAGGAAGAAGCTAAACCTAGATGAATTCGTTGGATTTTGTTACTCTAGTAATTCAATCTGAAGCTATGAGATAAGAAGGGGTTAGAAGCTATTTAGAATTTCATTATTACTAGGTGATTTCTGGAAGAGCTATTTAGAAGTGAGAAAGACAAAATTAGGAATAATGTTAAATACTATATGTGAGATGACCCATATTTATGGAAACATTGTGCTGATCAAGTAATTAAAATGTGTATACCAGAATCTGAAGTGAACTTAGTCCTTCAGTTTTACCATTTGTATGCCTGTGATGGATATTTTAGTTCATAAAAAATGATGACTAAGGTATTAGACAGTGGTTTATATTAGCCAATAATTCATCATAATGCATATTTGTTTTATAAGCACTATGAAAATTACCAAAAGACAAGAAGTTTAGTGAGATGAAATGAGATGTCTCAAACAGTTATCCTAGTTTGCCAAATTTTTTATGTTTAGGGTATGGATTTTATAGGACCATTTCCTACATCCTTTGGTAATGTTTATGTTTTGGTTTTGATAGATTATGTATCAAAGTGAGTAGAGGCTAAGGCCATGACGTCCAATGATGCTAAAGTAGTTGCTAGCTTTATCAAGTCTAACATCTTCAACAGGTTTGGAGTCTCTAAAGTGATCATCAGTGATAGAGGAATATATTTTTGTAATTAAGAGATTATAGCTCTATTTTGAGAATATAGAGTTTCTCATCAAATGACAACTACCTATCACCCTTAGGTGAATGGCCAAACATAAGTCACAAATAGAGAGATGAAGTCAATTCTTAAGAAGATCATGATCATGAGTCTGACCAGGAGAGACTGGATTCTCAGAATTGATGATGCTCTATGGGCGTACAAGACAACCTATAAAAACCCTCTTAAGATGTCCTTGTATAGGCTAGTTTATGATAAACCATGTCATTTACCCATAAAGATAGAACGTAAAGCATTTTAGATAGTCAAGCAATGTAACATATTGATTGATGAAGCAAGTTAATGTGTGTCAATTTGAATGCTTGTTTAGTCACTTGTAGTTAGTGTTTGATGTTCATTTTTTCATGTTTTTGCTTTGATTTAGTAGAATTTTATGAGTTTGTTGAGTGTGTAGTGTTAGGAAAGCAACAGAGAAGAAATGAAGCATTTTAGGACTTAAAGGAGCAAGTCACGATTGTGACAAAAGCTAGATGTAATGAGGACACCTTCATTCAAAGTCACGATCATGACAGAAGCTATGCCAAGAGGAAGAGGAGCCAAATTCAAGTCATGATCATGATATTCAAAGTCATGGTCGTGATAGAAGGTTGTGAGCCTGAGCACCATCAAGCAAGCAAGTCACGATAATGACTTGCAAAGTCACGATTATGACTTCTCAATTATGAGTTATTTAATGCATGAAATCTGTAGAAGATTGAGTGGGAAAATGGGATCCATGGGGGGAATAAAAACAAAAAGCTTTAAAAAAGACCTCATGTCACGTCTTTTACCCATGTAGACATGCTCCCGTAGAATGTCTATTAACTTTCTCTTCTAGAAAGTCAACAAACATCCTACAAGGGATTTGCATACTTTTTTTTTTACAATTTATAAATATGCATACGATCCAATATCCAATAAATTTCAGTCCCTGGATTATCATAATATCACAATTATCTTATCATCATATCAGAGTTATCACTTGCATACATATTATAATTTAAGCATCGTCATAATTATTCATTATTACAAACCATTAATAATGTTACTTAATTTAAGGTACTGCCAAGTACCATACTTAAAAGTTTGCACAAACTTGCGAAATAGAAGTCTGAAGGATAAATAAATCCTTACCAGCTATTTATTCAAAGCTCACTACTGACAGCTACTGCTTTTGTTCCCCGGCCTTACTAGTACCTACGTTTATCAAATGACAAACGCTGAGTATAAAACTCAGTGGTGCTAGCATAACAAATATCAATAACATACAATACTCATGTAGCATAATAAACAGATTTATCAACATATAATTCATGAGTAATTATAG
>CANYBF010655090.1:0-14274 GCA_948192965.1 Dalechampia spathulata
ATTCTTACTAATACATTATTAATTCATAATTATTTATTCTCTAAGAAAAATCATAATTAATTTCACTCGCTTACATCATGCTTACATCATCATCACCTAATTATGACATCATAATTAATTTTTATTTTAAATTTTCTAAAATTTATATATAATAAATTCATGTTAATACAAACATCTTGAACATACTTAATTAAGCATATCAAGTGTTTTTATCATCATAAACATCGATTTATCACCATTCAGAGGTCGTTTTAGTAGTTTTCGTCAAAATTTTCAATTTCATCATTAGAGCTATAAACTTTAATCTTATCATATGCTTATCATTATAATCATAATTTCACACCATTTCCACACCAATAACATATAAAACATAGCATTTCAAGCAATTTTATGAATGCAAGGTGTGTGTTCATTTCAAGAAGTGATAATGTTCACTTGTTTAGAGACTTGATAGAGTAAATTTAATATATAATGAACATATTATGATACAACTAAAAGGATATAAATATGTTATCCTTACTATCTGATCATAGGTTAAGGAATTAAACAATGTATGCTTTATATGTGTAATGTGAATGCTTGAAATGTTCACGTGATTTAATTGATTGAGATTTCAAGAAAATTTATGAAGCAAGGAGAGTAGAAGAATCATTATCCATATTTCATAGACAAATATAGGCAAAGTTAAACCAGGTTTGTGCTTATTCATTTTCAACTCTACAAAAAGAAATGACAGGTATGCAAGAACACATATAAGGTTACACATGTGAGGACAATATTTTTGGTTCATGATTTAATTATTGATTACTTATAATTCAATAATTTATTTAGATAAGTAATTATTTTGAGTTCGAATATATTGTTTACACATATAAAGAGTTATAAATGCTAATAGGTATGTTATTTACCATACAAATGTTGAATGACACGTCTAGTTGGAATTATCATTTTATTCATATATGGATAAATGAATGTGATATATAAATATATTATAAAAGGGTATTAATAGTTATATATAAATTTTTTGTGCTTATTTACTATTAATTCTTTTAAAGAGACTAACAAGTAATATATAAACCTTGATAACTCAAGCATGGTATTGTGAAATATTATGAATATTTGATTACTATTTATTAATGATGCATATATGATATATTGATATATCTTGAAATGTTATTAATTTATAACTGTGTCATCATCATATAAATATATACATGATAAAGTCATGCATCATATATCATTAACATGACATTATGGAGAAATAAGGAAGGCACAATTATATATAAAGATATGTATAAATATATATATTAAAGGCAAAATAAGGGTGGCACTAATATATTTATATATTATAAAAGGAGACATAAGAGAGGTACTAGCATATTTATATATTGAAATAATACAAAGATAGAGAAAATAGAGATATACTGGGAAAAATAAATGATTGAAAATATACCCATTATAGATTGTACATAATTATAAATAAAGAATGATGTGATTACAAAGAGATGATGAATTCATTAAAAAATGGTGAATTCATAAAGAAATGATAAAATAATAGATAACAGAGGAATACAATTCATATATGCATTCATTGACATAAAGCATATCATAATTATGAGAAAAGAGGAATGTAATACATATTTTTATTCATTGATGCATAGCATATCATAGCTATAATATTGATATAAAGAAGGAAAATGTAATTGATTTATGATTGTGATATATGGTTTGAAGAGTTATTAATAGAGAATTATATTAAATGATAATGTTGTATTGTATAGCAAAATGATGATAGATTTATACGCTTATACCTTACCTATAGTCATATAATAATATTTGATATTAGTTTTGTATAAGTGCTAAAAGTGTTTTGGATTGTTATACTTATATGGATTAACGTTATTTAGTAGAATTGAGATCATTTATTTACACTTGTGAGTTAATATAACTAAGATGTAATATGATATTGATTTAATAATGTGTCTTGCTACAAACACTGATATTACTGTGCTAGTCATATAACTATTTGATATTCTTTTATGCTAATATACTAGTGTAATATATGAGTTTTTAATACAGGCATAGGCTGGGCATATATGATAATGGGATTTATGTGAAATGTAAGATAGCATCACAAGAGTAAGAAGAGACTAGTCAGTCATTAGCAAATGATATTTTACAATTCAAAGGCTCAAGACTTGACATACTCCAGTGGGTTCTATATTATGTATTATGTATGCAACTATCATATATACGTAAATAGTTTAGAGGTAGTAATATAAATCCTTCAGTTATTTAATCATGTACATGTGAGTAATATGTAAACTTTGTAATTAGTATCTAAGCTATATTTTTAAAAAATTTACATATCCTTTATAGGATGATTGATAAATTTCATATAATATAGGATTTATTAATCACTCTACAGGAGCTTGTTTCATCGTATGGGTGTTACAAGTATTGGAATAGAGTGATTAGTATTTTTGAAATCTAAAGAAACTTTAAAATGAGTGATTATTGTATTATTACTAGACAAAGGGAAATATGCATGTAAATCCTAAAAGTCCAAGACGTAGGTTACAAGGTAAGGATGAACTTAGTTAATACATATGAACTGTGTATTTCTCTAACTAAATGAGCAACTTAACATTTTTTCTTTAGGATGCTAACAATATGACCTTTAATATATTAACTGTTTAGAAATACAATAGAATTTTTATATCTTAGATAGTAATAGTTGTCTTTACATGTTTAGCATGTGTACAAAACTTGAATTAATGATATCATTCGTGAGTCAAGCATGAAGAATCAGTAAACTAAGAGAGCTATAATGATGAGTTAAATTTAATTTTTCTTTCTTCAATCCTTGCATGTTGAATGTTCTTAATTTCGCCTAAAGTTAGAAAGGACTTAATATTTAAATATATATATAATAGTTCATGTAAGAAGTTGAGAATTCCTCCTATATTACACAATATAAACATGTAATTGATAAACATTCTTACAAATAGACAATTTGAACATCTACTACTAGTAGGTAAATATTTAGAATTGTTATAAGGTGGAGTATACAAGTGTTCAACCTTAAAAAAAGTATTAATTGGATCCTTATATATAAGTAACTATTACTATTTTAAGCCTAAATTCAAAAGAAACTAAAGTAAAATAATGAAATAAGCAAGCTAAGGATGAATGCTTTATGCTACTAGTAATAATTACACTAACTAAATATCAAGAAAGATGTTATTAAAAGAATTTAGTAAGCTTGATACCTATATAGTTAAACATTTATTTGATTAAGAAAGAGTTACGGTGGTACTGCTGTAATAATTGATTAAACTCTCCATAAATGTAGACATAATTGGATTACTAAGCATGCTATTATTGGGTCCATCGTATGATAAATGCTATAAAAATCTATGGTTGAACTGAATATATCACTAATGAAGCACTCTTAAGGTGCATATACATATATTCATAGAGGGAACATATTAATGACTACCTATGTACAAAAATAACTATCTATATAGTTAATTTACCAAGTGGAGGCGTAAGAGTTATATTTAATATGAGCTTTTATTATTTAATCATATGAGTTCTTAAATCATTATTCATTAATGCAACACCGTCTATTAAGAAAATTTATGTTGGGTATGTATAAGCAACATCAATAAAGTGATGACCATGTTAGTTGAATCTTAAGGTGGGAATAAACATCTTTAAATTAGTGTATAATATTGCACAAATTAAATTATATCTTATGTAAGAAATCTATTGAATATATATATATATATAGGCATATATTTATTAGATAAAAATCTGTATATATTTTTATTATTAAATACCTAAAGTTGAAAGTTAATTAAGATTTCTATTTAGTTAAAGTTTGGAAATAAAGAAGAAATGGTTAAATTTTTATATGTTTTATTTATTTAAAACACCAACCATATGTGTTCAATAGGCAAGAGATGTCTATTTTATGTACAGACACTAGGAAAGTAGTAATAGATTAGTACCTAAAAATAATTAACCTATAAATAAAATTCATAGGTAAAATAAAGGTTTGCCGACCCAAGCATCGTATCATAAAATGTTATAAATATTTAACTGTTATTTACTAACATTGGATATGTGATATACTGATATATCTTAGAATGTTATTGATTTATACTTTTATCATCATTACATAAATTCATACATGATAAAGTCATGCATCATATATCATTAGTATGATGTTATAGAGAAATAAGGAATACATAAGTTTAAATAAAAATATATGTATAAATATATATATAAAGAGTGAAATAAGGGAGGCACTAGTATATTTATATTTATACAAAGGAGGCATAAGGGAGGTACTAGTATATCTATATATTGAAATGGTACAAAGGCAAAAAAAATACAAAGATAAACTAGAAAATAAATAAATGATTGAAAATATACTTAGTATAAATTATGCATAATTAGAGACAGAAATTAACATGATTATAGAGAAATAACGAATTCATAAAAAATGATGAATTTACAAAGAAATGATAAAATAAAAAAGAACAAAAGGAACATCACTCATAGTTGCATTCATTAACTCAAAGCATATCATTGCTATTCTTTTAATGTACAAAATGATATTATAGTTGACCCATGAAAATGACAAATGGTATATAGAGTTAATCACAGAGAATTATTATAATAATAATTCATTATTGATTATATAATTTTATTAACTATCATATTTATTATGATGAATTATTATGTTCATTTTTTAGAGTGTTTAATTAATTATTTATATTTATTATAACAAGATAATTGAATTTTATTCATAGTACAATTATTATTAGTCACCATTGAGTTTTATACTCAGCGTTTATCGTTTGATGAATACAGTACAAAATAGTTCAAAGGGGCATCCGGATCGGTGAGGCACTAGTATAGTCAAAATACTCTAAGTCTTGTATGATCCTCAAAAATACATTTTGATAATATAATGTATTACTAACAGATGTTTTTATGATGCAACCATCATTGTACAGTTTGTAGGCAATAAAATATTTTGTGCTTGTGTAATAGTAGAGATGTTAGGATTTTCTAATGGGTGACTTATCTAAATTATATGAATGACATTTATATACAGGAATGACATTTATATACAGGGGTTATGTGATGGCATGCCATAATTTATATGTGAATATTTTATATGAACAAGTAGAATATAAAGCCATAAATAATAAAAGTAATAGTTACAAATATAGACCAAATATATTCCATCAAAGTAATTAAAATTCAAAGATCCTTTTTAGAATGATTAATGAATTCCTAATCATATAAGTTTTATCAATTATTCTACGAGAGAATGTTTTCACTGATCGGGTGACAATTTCATTAACACCTTAAATTTATACATAATAACTAGATTATACATACATTATGCAAATTTTATATGATTTACTAATATAATGATACATTCTAATTTATGAGTTATTCTTTAAGCATTTTTCCTTATATTTAAATATATGCAATTTTGATCAATTATAATTTAGTCCCTCACCTAGATTACCTTTAAGTTAATATTTCATACATATTGAACAACTACTTATTAATACAATCATTATTAATTTAACTAATTCCAATATTATGTTCCTCTTATGCTAATGCAATTAGTATATGATCAAGGTTCTTCTACTTAATTTGTTTATGTCACCACCAAAGCTATTTTTGTTATTCATCTTAACCATTAGCCTAAATACATATATTGTATTTATATTTAATTTATTTATTTAATTAATGTGCCTTGTACAACATGTTCTCATATAGTTCTATAAGCATCCACTTGTACAATACCAACATAAGATATAACTCAGTTCTTTATATAGTTCATACACTTAGAATTTTTCATTTTGTTTATTAAGATTCAACTACATTGTCAAAGCTCATTAATGAGCATGATATTTGGTTCAATAGAATTTCATGCATGGACTTCATTTCCAACAAACACACCCTTTTAATATCACTTAAGACACAAGCAGCTCATGCATTCAAATAATCATTCCCTACACTTGGTTATTTATCAATTTATATTGGTTACCTTCTTCAAGAATTTAACCAAGTTATGCAATATAAATGTCTATAATGCAAGCATAAAATGGTATTGTTCTAATAGTATATAAATCATAATAGGTTCACCAACTGCTCATATGGAGTAATTAGGATTAATTTCTCGTAAAAGTTATCAATTAACAGGTATAAATCATGTTATATATAATGGTCATAAAATCCATTTTAAGTTTCTTATTATACAACTAACCTAATTAACTCTTATTGTGCAGCAACCCTTAGTGAACTAAAATATACTTAAACATTTTCAAATGTATAATGGTTATCATGGCTCTGATTCTTTTTAAAGGTTTGTTTAGATTTCAAGAATGCTAATCACTTTATTTCAATGCTT
Source organism: Dalechampia spathulata (assembly GCA_948192965.1). Lineage (NCBI taxonomy): Eukaryota > Viridiplantae > Streptophyta > Magnoliopsida > Malpighiales > Euphorbiaceae > Dalechampia > Dalechampia spathulata. The sequence goes on from CANYBF010655090.1 coordinate 6,446, forward strand.
CTCTCTCTTCTTCTTTCTTTCTTTCTTCTTCTCTTCTCTTCTTTCTTTTCCAAGATTATATAATTAATGGCACAATAACTCAGCTTAATGCATCATTCAACCTTATGTCATGCACACTTTTATTTATGCATACTAATCATGTAGTCCAATGATGTTATACGTAAAATGTACTCAATTGTAATACAAACATAACCCCTCATAAATATTGTGTGTTTAATCCAACATTAAGAGTAGTTAATATTCTATAATTCCATTCCAAGTGTATCAACATAAGGTTCAAATACCTACCGAATGTAAAGCCATTTTATAGCTCGCTATATTGAAATTATAAATGATTTACTTATCCACCTAAGAATAATTTAACTACTTAGTTACTGATAAAACTTAAATAAATACATTTCTCAAGAAGTAATCAAATACATACATACTGATAAAATAATGGTCATAAAAATAAATATTCAGCTCGTAATTAACTCTCCACACATAATCTAACATGTAAATTCAGTTAATTCCTCATTTTTAACTTCACGTCACGAGCTAGGCAGTCATCAAATCATGTTCAAACATGGTGTTCATTTAATTATCTAAATCTTTATATATGTATCACGTACTTCATATCACATATTAACTCAGCTCAACTATTGTAATACAATAAGGCTTGTATGTATCAAGTAGTGGGTTGTCTCTCTTATCTATATCACAACCTTAACAATACACACCCTTATGTAAATTATACACACTAATTGAAGCCATTGTTACCTGATTCAATATGCTTCAACACCACTCTACAAGAATCCCTCTCCTCTAACAAGTGGTAGATAAATTTTCCATGAGATTATGAAGGTTCTAGTTTATTACCAATCTCATAACCATAAATTTTGCTTAAAGGATTATTAATTAATTCAATCCACTTCTAAATCCTTTAAATGGTAAATTCTTGTCTGCTAGTCATGAATAGTCCACTTCCACTTTTCTTTTGAGCAAGTTGGTTTAATCCACTAAGTAACTTAATCCTATCTAACACTAATTGTTCCTAATCATAAATATAATTTAAATAATTGCTAATACCACCTTAATAATCAACAACTATTCTTATAGTTTAATATATTTAAATACTTGAATGTTTAAATTTTTAAACCCTTCTAACTTGCCAATTCATTCAAAATTAAATTATCATACATTACATAACTTAGTCATTTTTATTCATTTTTTTAATCTTGCTAATTAATTAAATTAATTAATTAATTAGAAAATAATGTAAAACTATGTTCCTCCTTATTCTATACTATATAATTATGCACTTCTTATTTAAATTATTTTAAGATATGAATTATAATACCCAAGGTTGATGAGGGCAGGAAGTGGACGTCGTTGCTAAAGAGAGAGCATGGACAAGGAGCGGCTCCTGGCAGGCTTCTAAGTGGAGAGGCATATGAATGAACTGATCCCACACCCTAAAGAGGATGAATCCTAAGACTATGTAGGGATAGGGCTGCACAGTTGAGTGATTTCGAGATTTTGTAGGTACGAGACTGTACAATCAAGAATAGCTTGAATGGTTTCAAGATTGTGTAGGTATGGGACTATATAATTGAGAATAGCTTAAGTAATTAGATAGGTAATATCCATACAACCAAGGTGCACCTACCTATTTGGTGCTCATTTTATAAGAAATTCATATTTAAGCATGCTTACTTTAGAGTAATTATAGAATGGGTGACCTCTTAGGAAGTTTGCTAAGGAATCCTGTGAGTGAGGAATAAGCATGCTGGAAGGGTCTCGTGTTGGGTTGTAAAGGCAATCGTCAAATCAAGTTGTTTTACATGCATAATTTAATTAAAGCCATTAACTAAACCTATTTTAATGTCTATAAATAAATAAATAATAATAAACTAATGGGCATGACATTAATATCACATCTTTCACATTCATCATCAATAGATTCTCTACTACGTAGAGTTTGATTATCCTCATCAAAAACCATATGTATAGATTTTTTAGTAGTCATAGCATGTTTATTAAACATTCTATACACCTTACTTTACTTAGAATAACTAAGAAATATTTTTTTATCTAATTTAGCATCAAATTTAGTAAGCTAAATTTTACCATTATTCAATACAAAGCATTTATAACCAAATACATAAAAATAACTTACATTGAGTTTTCTACCTTTCATCAATTAGTATGGTGTCTTTTTTAGAATGGATCTCAATAATGCATGATTAAGAATGTAGTATGATATGTTGATTACTTTGATCTAATAGTATTTTGGAAAGCTACTTTCATTATGCATAGTCCTTGCCATTTCTTGTGATGTTTGATTTCTTTCTTTCTACCACTCTATTATGTTGTAGAGTTATTGGTGCTGAAAAGTTATGAGTAATCTTACAGTCATTGTTGATTGGTACTTCTGTTGATATTATATGATTGGTAGATATGATGGCAGTTTAATTAATTTGTTATATATCATGTGAATTTTTATGAAGTATTTTGTTATTAGGATAAACATTTATATATGTTTAAGTAATGATAGTTTGGAAATTATTTAAAGGGGACTAATTATTTATTTTTATGGTGATAATAAATTAAAAGAAGAATTATACTAAATAATTTATTTAGATGCATATGTTTATAATTTGACAGTTGAAAATATTAATTAATGTTATGAATTAAATAGATAAGATAGAACGTATAAATCTGAAATAATTTTGTGAAGTTGTAATAAGGGAACTAAAAAAAATTAAGACATAAAAAGGGGTTTGAAAATTCAACCTGTGTTAGAACATATTATCGTATCATAAAGGTATCAATGACCGATTAATGATAATAATAAAAAAATAATAATAATAAACTAAAATTCTAATTAAAGATTACTATTGGTTGTGAAATAGGTAAATCAGTGGAAAATATTCATGAATCATCAAGGGCTTTTAACAAAGGAAAAGACATACCAGGTTTGTGCTAGATTATGTAAAGTCCTCGATAATTAAATAATCGAAGGGGCAAAAGTTAGTAATGCAGTAGCATTATAATAATTTAATTTAATTATGCATTTTATATTTATCATGAACATAAGCATTTATTATAACATGACATAGCATGACATGGTGACATAAGGAGAAAATAATTATGATGTGATATGAGATAAGGTTAAATGATTATGCTGGGCAATATGATATGAATTCCTACGGGAATAAAAGAATATTTTATCATGAGATAAATGAAATGAGATTGAATTAAATGATCTCATATGTTCCAAAATAAAATATATAATAATGGAAGACCTAGTAAATGCGCATTAATGAAAATGTTAAATGAGGATTAAGAGGGAGAATGCATAGCATAAATGCATGCTCATATATGCATTATTCATAATTCATGTTATATAAAATACTATGATTGAAGTTCATTTTATGATGAATAAAAGCAATTGTACTTGAATAAAATTTCTGATTTGAAAGTGATCATCATCATGTTAATTATATGTTTATGACATGTTATGAAGATGAAATAAGTTTGTTATTTGGCATGTTAAACATAAAAATTTCTTAGCATCAATATTTTATGACTTGTAAATGTTTTATATTTTTAACTAGCACCACTAAGATTATTCTCAGTGTTTGTCAATTGATAAATGTAGGTTCAAGCAAGATTGCAGAAACGGAACCTCAGTAAAACGGCTGGACATATCAGCATTTTGTTGGTAAATGCTTAAAGTATTTTTACGGACTTTTATCATTATAGATTATCGTGTAACTAGTTAAATGAAGAACTCTGGTAGTTAAATAAGTCTTTATAGCAAAATTAAATAAATGTAAAATGATGAATGTGTGTATGTTATAAATAGAGTATGTAATGTAAAATATTAAACAGTTTGATTGACTATAAAAAAAAAATTATGGTATGTATAAGATCCTTTGTAGGATAGTTATTAATTTTCTTGGTTATAAAATTAATAGTTATTCTACGGGAGCATGTTACGCAGCCGGAAACGTGACAATTGTAGTAATTCTTATAGGATTTTTTCTCAAATTCTCTACCATGGTCACTCCTTATAAAGATAATTTTATGGCCTTGTTGATTTTGAACTTTCTTGCAAAAGTAAACAAACTTGTCAAATGCCTCATCCTTATGAGTTAAGAAGAGAATCCATGTAAATCTCGAATAGTCATCAATAATTATAAACACATATGATTTACCACCAAGACTAATGGATGAAATGGGATCAAAAAGATCAAAATGTAAAAGTTTCAAAGGTTTAGATGTCAAAATCATACTTTACTTTTGAAAGAAGTTTTAATTTATTTATTAAGTTGACATGCACTACAAACATGATCTTTTTCAAAATTTAATTTTGGCAAACCATTAAGCTAGGCGATGATGTCATAACCAACTATCATGATGATATGAAATCAAACATTTTTTATTAATATCATTCAAATTAACTAAATAAAACATTATCATATCTTTTACTAATAAATAGCATGTTATTATCATGTACATCTTATACTTCACAATGAGATGATTTGAAAATAACTCTTTTACCTTTATCACATAATTGGCTTACACTTAGAAGGTTAGATTTCAATCCTTTGACTAATGAAACATTTCTGATAAAAGGTGTTGATCCGACATCTCCTTTTCCAATAATCTTTGCTTTACTTTTATCTCCAAAGCTAACATTTTCATTTACTTTTATTGTTATTCTGGTGAATTTGCTCTTAACACCAATCATGTTCCTCGAACAAATATTATCCATTGACCAGTTCTTAATATCATCCTTGCTTGTTAGGCAAACCTCTTGTTGATCATCTTTACTTTCACGTTCGCTATCACTTTTTACTATAAAGCATATGTTTGCTACTTCTTATTCAGATTCAAATTTTAAACTTGAGTTATCACTATCACTTTGTGTAGCCATTATAGCCTTTTTTTTCTTTGAGTCTCTCTTCTTTAATTTTGGACATTTTACCTTGATATGCCTGGGCTCATTGCATTCATAGCATACAATTTCTTGTTGTTCCTTCTTCAAATGTTGCTCATCTTTTAGCTAAAACTTTTTCTTATTTCTTCTCAAATATTTATCACCTTTCTCAAAAAACTTTTTGAATTTTTATGTAAGCATGGTAACATCATCATTATCATCACTTGAATCTTCATCACTTAATAAAGCTTTGAGTGTAATGGTCATTTTCTTCTTTTCTTCATTTTGTTCCTTCTTTTTATCAAGAATGATTTCATGTGTAAGTAGTAAGCCAATAAGTTCATCATAGGTGAATTTAGTGAAATCTTTTATCTCATGCAAAATAGTGACTTTGGATTCATATTTCTAGGGTAATAATCTAAGGATTTTCTTCACTTGTTCTTCTTCCAAAACACCTTTTCCAAGATTCTTTAACTTATGCATTATGTTTGTAAATTTGGTGCTTATTTATGAAAAATTCTTGTCAGGTTGCATAGAAAACATTTCATAGTTACACAACCAAAAGTTTATCTTTGACTCCTTGACTTGATTTATTCCTTCATAAGTAAAAGTTTCTTCTAAATCTCTTGTCCTATAATACAAGCAGAAACATTGTTATATTCCTTAACATCAAGAGCACAATGTAAAATATTTACAACTTTAGAATTAGCTTAGATAAGCTTCTAATCAACATTAATGTATTAGCTTTCATCCATCTTGGTAGGAAATGTAGCACCAAATAAGATACTTTTCTAACATTCAATGTCAACCAATTGAATAAAAGTCCTCATTCTGGTATTCTAATATGAGTAGTTTATTTTATTGAATAAAGGAGGTCTTGTTGAATGTCCTTCAACATTTAAAGCAAGAACCACAGAGCTACTCAAACTAACTACCATTAGATCTCTCTAAGGCTGTTAAACTTAAAAAATGAAGACAAACTCTAATACCAAATGTTAGTCCTAAAAGCAATTGATATATTTAAAAAATTTAAAATAATTTTAGCAAACTATTTTAAAAACTAGTAAACTATTTTTGAAACTAGTGAGCTAATCTAAACTTTAGTAAACTATTTTTAATAAAACAAAATACTAAATAATCAATTCAAAAATAAATCAAAGTTGTAAAATATAAATTGTTTGTTTTTTAAAAAACACCTCTTTGGAAAATGATAGTTTGATTAAAGTAAAATCCTTTTATAAAAGTCTTTTAAATTGAAACAGTTGAAAATAATAGACTAAAAATAAAAGGAGAAGAGAAGAAATAGTGAACACTCAATATATAGTAGTTTGGCTTAAATGCTTACATCCACTCTCTCAAAACCAATGTTTTGAGACTCCACTATATCAAATCACTACAATAAGTTTTTGAGACTAATTTAGAACCTTTACAATCAAGAGTTTTCAATAGGCTAACTTGCAACATCTTCAAGTTTTAGTAGGTTAACTTGATAACCTCAACCAAGTGAACTCAAGTCACTTCTCCACAAGTCAATATAGGAGAATTGACAATCCTCTCAGAATAATCGAATAGATTTAAAATACTTCTCACAACCCTTACAATTTTTATTGAAAAGATTGAGAATAAATATTCAAAATGAAGCTCTTAGAAAATACTTTAGATGTATATTAATTATTCCTTGTATATCGTATATCTCTTATGTTTTCTGACTTTAAAATTCATGTACTTATACTTGAAAATATGATAATTATAATCCATAAATATATAAAGTATAAATATGCAAGTTAATCAAAATCAATTTGAAAATAGTTTTTTGTCATGTTAAATTAGTAAGCTAGATTTAAGTGATAGAAGATTTATTACAAAAATTGATTTTTGAAAACTTAACATTTTCAAAAAAAAATGGAAGTACTATTCAAAAATCATTTTATCAAAAGAGGAAATTTTATATTTTGAAAGATATTTGATTTAAGCTCTATAAGGTATAAATATTCTCAAAATTTTCTTAATTGAATTTCTAAGATACCTCATTAAGAATAATTTCTCAAAAATCCTCCTTGAAATTTACATAAAATCCATTGGATGACTTTCATAAATGTAGCTAATAAATCAATCTGAAATACTTCCATCTACGTGTGTAAATTAATATATTTAATTTTTGAAAAATCAATAATATTAAATCTACAATAAAAACATTTGAAAACAACATAAAATCAAAAAATATCTATTAATTAGTTTATTATAATTTGAAATAATTACCATAACAATCCTTAAGATAATTACTAAAAATACCAATTCAAATAATTATCAAATACATGATATATCAAATTAAGATCTAAATCAAAATATTTACCAAGTATATCTCAATTATCCACTAAAATAATCAATTACGTTAAATATCAAAAGCTTACATGATTATCACAATCAAAAGGATAGAAAATATTATTTCCAAAATAGGAGTAATCAATAAAATTGAATAAATAAAATACCTTAAAATTTCTCTCCTTTTCTTTCTTTTAATTTTTTTAAAGATAACTTATTTTCTCTCCTTACCATTCATATTATCAAAAAATTAATAAATTTTATTTGGTTTTTATCACACCCCAGCCCATACCTGGAGGAACATGCTCCCGTAGCATACGCAACGACCGCCCCTAGGGAAAGCTGCCACGTATCCTACAAGGGATACATCCTATGCGCAGTACGTACACGGTCGTATGGGGACCCTAACCTGTATTTGATGGTGAGGAGAAGGGTAGCGTGGCATTCATGCAAGCAAACATGCAACATTCCTTGGCAATAGGTATTCATTCATTCACACAGTCCCATTTAATATTAACTTTCATTATATAATCAAAACATACATAGGTTCTTGCTATATACATAGCCGTCCCACCATCAA
>CANYBF010655126.1:0-12915 GCA_948192965.1 Dalechampia spathulata
TTGAATTGAAAAGAGTGGAAAAGAGAGAAGGAAAGAGGGGATTTCGAAATATTGGAAGGAAGAAGGTAAAATTCTCTTCTTAATTCTTTTATTTATCTTTTAATTAAATAATTTTGAAGTATGGTCATAAAAGGGTCCAATAGGAATGTGACATTTATCACCTTCTCATTGGTTCCTTCCTTAATTATTTCTTTTCTATTTAATTAAATATTTTTCCTTAATAAATCATATTATACATTACATACATACATAACACATATCTCACATCATACATACACATTTCTAGTTTCCAAAAATACCCTTACTTTCAACTTAATTTATTTTCACGTCTAGTTTCATTCTTACTTCCTAAGATACATTCTAACCTCTACTTTCATATAGAATATCATGTTGAATATATCTAATCACTCATTTCACTTATTAATTCCATTTTAAGGCATCATTAGGACCACATTTCATAAACATTCAAAATGCACTTCTTAAGGCATGAATACTTCGTTTTCATTACTTAAACTGTTCTTTTAGCTCTTTTCACTTTGAAGTCTAGATCTTGTGAAATTCCATTCATTCATATCATCCTCATATGCATATCTAGAATATCAGAGCATACTTTCCATGCACCATTCATTCTCATGCATAAAATGCAAACTCGTAAAGATTATACTAATACGGATGTGACACCACTAAAACAAGTTTCCAAGGCTAACTTGTAACCTTTACAACAAAAGTTTTGAGTAGGCTAACTTACAACCTTTATAAACAAAAGTTTTGAGTAGGCTAACTTGCAATCTTTTCAAGTTCTAGTAGGCTAACCTAGTAACTTAAAGTTTTCATAAGCTTGTCTGTAACCTCTTCAAGTTTTCATAAAAAGCTTACTTGAAAACCTCTCATAATAACCAAAATGGTTTAAGTATAAAATTCCTCATAACCTTTTACAAAATCTATTGAAAAAATTGAGAATAAGTATTTAAAATGAAGCTCTTTTGAAAACACTTTAAGATGTATATCAATTTAATCCTTTTCGTTCTTGTATCTATGTTTTTTAACTTTATAAACTCATAAATTTATACTTGAAAATATGATAGTTATATTCTAAAAATATATAGTGTATAAAAATGTAAGTTAATTAAAATCAATTTGGAAATAGCTTTTGTTACATGAAAACAACAAGCTAATTTATGTGATAGATAAATTTATTACCAAAATTGATATTTGAAAACTTACCATTTTTAGAACATTCAAAAATCATTTTATCAAAAGAGGAAATTTTATATTTTAAAAGATATTATATTTGAGCTTCATAAGAAAAATATTATCAAAATTTTCTTAACAAAAATTCTAAGAAATCCCTTACTAAAAAAAATCTTCCAAATAATCATCCTTGAAATCCTCCCTTACTAATGTAATAGAATATGTTAGAATGCTTTCCATGAGTATGGTGGATGAATCAGATTTCCTTTTGACAATCTGAATAATTTCCTTCCTAGTAGATAATTTAATATATTTGATTTGAAAAATCAATTACATTAAATCTATAATAAAAATATTTGGAAATAAAATACAATGAAAAAATATTCTTAAGAGATAATATATAATTACCTTATCTTTCTAAATATTTGAAATAATCAACATTATAACCTTTGAGATAATTACCAAAAATACTAAGTTAAATATTTATCAAATTACACAATATATCCAATTAAAATATGTACTAAACATGATAATTATCCTTTAAAAACACTTAATTAAAATAATTGATAAGTAAATTAATTATCCATAATAACATCAATTAATCACATGAAATCAAAATAACATGATTAACCAACATTCAAAAGATAGAAAATATCCAAAACATAAATATTAATAAAATCAAAATCATTTGAAGTAATTAAATAATAACTTAAAATCAATTTTTCACGATTATCAAAATCAAAAAGTCAACATTCTCCTTCTTTTTGATGATGATAAATCTTGATCAAAAGCAAATTTTAAAAAATTAACATAGAATTTCAAAAACATTTATAAAGAATTTCAGAAAAGCTTCCCTTTTAAAAATGGTATGTCTTTCAAAATTTTAGATATGGAGTATAGAAGAGGAAATGCTCCCCTTGAGATGATGCTCATATATTTACTACTTGAAATATTGCTATATCTACATAGATAAATCTAAATAATATATATGACAACATATCATAATATATAAAATCCAATATCCAAGAGATAATAACCAATAATGAGATGCATGCATAATTAAGCAATTAAAATTGCATGCAAGAGATAATAGCCATATCATGAAACTATATTCTTTTCCTTAATATATAAAACTATATGCTTCTCCCCCTTTTTTACATTATGAAAAAGGAAAGAAAAATATATAACTATAGTACTAAAGTATTAATGATAGTAATGAGAGAAACGAAAAATTAGCGAGCTATATAAGGGAAAATGGGTTAGAAGAATTGCCAAGTGCTCTTGATGAGATGACCTTAGTCCTCATAATGGAATTGGATCTAGTCATTCTCCCTCAAACATGCTAAGTTATGGAGGGTTTAAGGATAGTCTAAGTGTCATCCTCCCCATCATCTGAATCAATGTTTATTCCCTTAGCTTATTATTCTTCTTCTGTCTCCTTAGTTGGTTGTTTTACTTTCAAGTTTGATGAAGTCTCAACTGTAGTGTCAATTTTAGGATGATCTTCTTCTTTTACTTCCTCATCCTCCTAAGGAATTGGTTCCTCTTTTACTGGCTTTTCCTTTGATTTAGGTTTGTTGTACACACTGTATAGTAGGACACCTAATCCTTACAGCTCCTTAACGATATTGATAATGGCTCTAACTACTTCAATATTGGTAGCACCAGCTTATTTTAGCTTTGCAATAATAGTTTCCATTAGCAACTCAAAAATGATAATAGAAAATAGTTAGGAGGTAATTGTAGCTTGAGTGCTTTGAGTAGGGGTTTAGGAGATTTCTTCAACTCAACAAGAATCTTTGACAAATGCTTATATTCCTTCACTAAATGCATTCTACTTTGTAAGATGTGCTTAGCTATTTGAATAACTCTGGGAAAATTAGTAGAATGTTTTTCTTCTTCTTGCTTCTTTGATTTTCTAACAAATTGAAGATTCAATATGCCTCCCTTTAACAAATTGCTAAAAGTCTCTCAATCAAAATTAATTTTAAAATGCTAAAATATAACAGTTAAAAGCATTCCATATGGTAATCCTCTTCACTTAGTAACATTCCCAATCTAAGATATCAGTAAATGACATAAATTCAAAGACTTATTTTTCATTAGATGCTACATAACACAGATTTTCAAGTCATTGACATATGTAAAACTCCTAGACTTAGGCAGAATCACATGTGAAAGGACTTTATGCAAAATATAAAAAGTTTTTGGAAGGGCACTAACGCTTATATGTTCTTTGATTGAGATGTTTTGATTTCCTAAGATTAACTTCATTACTTCCAATTCATCATAGTTGTTAATCTCTTTTAAGTCTTTCCTTCGATTGATTTGGACACCTTCATTAGTGATATTGAATGCTTGCTCAATGTCTTAAGTAGTAATAATCAAACTCTTTCCTTTAATCTGAAATTTAAAAAATTCACTTTTCATAATAGCATTGAGAGACCTATAGAATTGTCTCACCAAGTTATTGTACATAGGCTCATTGATATAAAAGAGAAGCCCATTTTTGATTTTTGAATAAACTTTTAAAGCTCTAAAATTGATCAAAAAAATCAATCCAATCAATAACCTTAGATGGAATGATTTTTAAAAGGAAAAGATAATCGGTGATTCTTCTATCTTAGATTTCTTTTCACAGATTAAAGAAGATGAAGGCTCGACAATCTTTTACTTAGCTATAAAAAATCATGAAAAGAGAAAATTTCAATTTAGGGATTTAGGGTTTTAAAAGAGAAGGAAAAAGATATGAAATTTTTTTTTGAATGGTAAGGTTTATGAAAGAAGCAGGAATTTTATGTTCGTGAAATAGGAAAAATATAAAAGTATCCAAAAAAGGAAAGAATCTCTGAAATCATAATAAATGCATTAGTCCAAAATTCAAAAATTTACAATTTTAGGAAATCAAATATATAAGCCATATTTTTACCAAAAATAAAAATACTTAAATATATTTTGAAATTAGATATTATTGATATATATATATATATATATATATATATATATGTATGCAAGATTGAAAAATAAAATGTTAATATATATATATATAACATGCTAAAATTATACATAATTTAATCATAAATGTATATATAATCAAAACATGAAATATAATACTTTAGACACATTATACCTTCTAATCATGAATTAAGAATGCACATACCAAGTTGTCTTCTTAATGACACAAATCGATTCTCACTTAGTGGTTTCATTAAGATATTAGTAAGCTATTTTTCAATAGGCATAAAAATTACTTTGATTTCTCCTTTTTGAATATGATCTCTAATGAAGTGATATCGTATCTCAATATGCTTTATCCTTAAGTGTTGCATAAGACTTTTAGATAGGTTGATTACACTTGTGTTATCACAATAAATTGGAATATTCATATATTTTAATTCATAGTCTTCTAATTATTGCTTTATCCATAGAACTTGTGCCATGTAACTTCTAGTTGAGACATACTCTACTTTGGTTGATAATATCATAGATGTTTGCTTCTTGCTGAACCATGAAATGAGATAATGACCAAGAAATTTAGATATCCTAAAAGTGCTATTTCTGTCAACTCTACTTCTTGTAAAATCTGCATCATTATAGCTAACTAGATCAAGTGAAGTATCTTTAGAATACCAAAGACCTAAGTCTGAAGTACTATTAAGATACTAGAGAATCCTGTTAATAATAATTAAATGTGACTCTTTAGAATTAGCTTGAAATCTTGTAGATAAACACATACTAGAGTGAATGTCAAGTCTTCTTGTAGTCAAATAAAGAAGTGATATGATCATACCTCAATACATCTTGATATCTACATTTTTACCTTTTTGATCCTTTTCAATTTTCACTGTTGGACTCATAAGAGTTCTACAAGCATTAGTATCATTCATTTTGAATTTTTTCAAGAGTTCCTTTATGTACTTAGTTTGATTGATGAAAATTCTTCCCTTACTTTGTTTGATTTGCAATCTAAGAAAAATGTGACTTCTCCCATCATACTTATTTCAAATATCTTATACATCAAACTTGCAAAATCCTTACACATACACTCATTAGTTGATCCAAAAATAGTATCATCAACATATATTTGAATAATAAGAATGTCACGCTTATGATGTTTAGTAAATAAAGTCATATCAACTTTACCTTTTGTAAAACCATTTTCTAACAAAAATATGCTAAGTCTATCATACCAAGCAAAGCTTTAGAAACTTGCTTAAGATCATATTACGCTTTTGTTAATTTAAAAACATGATTTAGTTTTTTAAAATCTTCAAAACTATGAGGTTATTTTACATAAACTTCCACATTTATGAAACTGTTGAAAATGCACTTTTAACATCCATTTGCTAAAGCATGAAATTTTTATGACATGCAAATGTACAAAAAAGTTGAATTGCTTCAAGTTTAGCAACTAGAGCAAAAGTCTCATCAAAATCAATACCTTCCTTTTGGTTGTAACCTTGAGCAACTAATCTTACTTTATTTCAAACCACATGGTCTTTCTCATCAAGCTTGTTTCAAAACACCCATCTTGTTTCAATGATTGTACGATTCTTTAGTTTAGGAATAAGTGTTCATACTTTATTTCTTTCAAACTAGTTTAGCTCTTCTTGTATTGTATTGATCCATCTTTTTATGCTTCAATTACATCTTTTGGTTCAATTTGAGATATGAAAGCCATGTTTCCAATAAGATTCCTTATTGGAGATCTTATCATCATCTTTTGGTATGGATTAGTTAACATGTCATCCTTTGCATAGTTCTTATAATATTTCTACTCCTTAGAAAGTATGTTTTTCAACCATTTATTCTATACTTTATTATTCATCAGAAATATTAGCTGATTGATTTAGTTCTTCCATCAAATTAGCAAACTAATTTTCCTGCATGTTAATATTATTTCCTTCACACTCATCATTAATAGAATCTTTACTAGATAGAGTTTGATTAATCTTATCAAAAGCCACATGTATAGATTCTTCAGCAGTTATATTACATTTATTAAATACTATATATAGTTTACTTTGATTAGAATAACCAAGAAAGATTGCTTCATCTAATTTAGCATCAAATTTAGCAAGATGATTTTTACCATTATTTAATACAAAATATTTATAACCAAACACATAGAAATTGTTGATTTATTAAAACGTGTTTAGCAGCAGAAGGTGAGTTTTAAAACTTTAAAACACGTTAATTAAGTAGATCTAGGCAATCATACATGATGGTCGTCAAGCGATAGTAGTTTTATTCATTACTTTTATGTAAGCATATAGATAATTGTAGTAAGATATCGATCCCATGAGGATTAATGGCTTATCCACCACCACTTTGATTTCTAATCTGTCCAAGCAACAATAATGGTTTGGTATTTAGAAGTGATCAATTACAACAGTAGGCATGTAAGGGAATGAAATAGACTCAATGGTAAGAAGATAAAAACAATACTGAGAAACATAGAAATTGAAATCATAATCACCAAGCTAAAGCAACAATCATGTGCTTATTACCACCCAAGATATCCGAAAGCATCAATCACCCTCTCTCGAGGCAAAACCAACTAGATTTCATTCTAATCTCAGAATCACTCTCTCGATCTATTTCCTTTAATTAGAGAAACCATTAAGTAATCGTACATGAGCTAGGAACATGTAGATCTCTTATACACATCTACCTAACTTCAATGAATAAGCATTCTACAAATCAACTCTCGTTGCAATTACAAAGCATAAGAAATTGGTTAGAAAGCTAATCTTTAGAATTAAACATCTCTCAATGTTCAAACATTCTATAATCCAACTCTCATTGCACATAAAGCACAGATATTGTTTCTAACACCAATATTTAGAATTATGCATTCAAAGTAATATAAAACAAGCACAATCAGTTATCCCAACAATGGATTTCTAAAGTCAATTCTTACAAGAAAGAGTTTAGCCATACATGGCTTAAGAGAGAAAATAAGAAAGATGAAGTAAAAACTAAGGAGACAATCTGTAGAAGAATGGATGATGGATCGATCCCCCCAACACCACCTTGATTCCCTTCTCAAATCCTTGAATAGAGGTCACACCTTACCTTATCTTCAATTTGTCCATATCTTTGCTCATTACTTCCCCCATGTTGTGGACTCCATTTCCTATTAAAGCTCTTTTAAGGTTTTTTTGTTCTTGTTCCCCCCACAGAACCCACTTTCTCTGCTTGATCTTCTATCAAATTGCACCAAAAATTACCCAATAATTGTAAGTACACAATCATGGAGTTGGATGCCATGATCGTGGCCTTATTCCCAATGGCTTCTTCATGATGCATGTCTTCTGTCATGATCGTGGAGTTGGATGCCACAATCATGGAGTTGTCTAAAAGCTTCTTCTCTTGATATGCTTTCTGTCATGATCGTGGAGTTGAATGCCATGATTATGGAGTTATTATTCATGCATAAAACTCTTCAATTTCTCTTTATTTGCTCCTTAAACTCTATACACTTAACATACACATCAAATTCTATTAAAGATAACATAAAACAAAGTAAAACATAATGAATTTGATGTAAACTCACATCTTAAAACATGTAACATATAATGTATGATGACACATCAACATCCCCACACTTAAATCTTTGCTTGTCCTTAAGAAAAGATAAAACAACTCAAAATACAATAAATTACATAAAATAAAGAGATTGTAATACACTCCTGATATGGCAATTTGCATTCATTAACTTGGACATCCTTAACTTAAAACCATTCCTCTTTATGAAATCCTTCCATAAAACTAACAAACCTTTTGGTATCAAGAAACTAGAAATGTTTATCTTAGATAATCACGTTCAATCATCCATACAATTGCACCAACAAACAAAATACAACTCATCATCTTTTGCTTAGACATGAAGTGTGAGTAATTCATTTTTGCTTTTTTATGCTTGATTTGATTGGGGATCAGAAGGTTTTATTCTTTTTTTTTATGTTCGGCTCTTGTTCGAGAGGTAGGTCTTTCAGGTCAAGTACTCCATGCTTTTGGCGACAGTCGCTGGTTACTTAACATTCTACATTCACTCGAATGGCTACTAGCATTGTTTATATCACTAGGGCCAATTTTGAGCACCCTTAATGATAACGGAACATTTAACATTTGCCCTTTTTAGCTTATTATTTTTATTTTCTTTTTCTTATTTCCTCATTATCTTCATTTCCTTATTTCCTCATTATTTTTACTCATTTCCTCTATATTGTGCATTTTAAAATCATTAAATCACATGTTTTAGCATCATTTAACAAATTATACTCTATTCTATAGTTCAATCATAAAAAGAGTAAGCTTATTATCGAAGCTAAACATTTATACCTTCTCAAACCTATTAAGTTGTTAAGTTTATGATATAATTCTCCAAATTAGTATGATTATAAGTTAAATATATCCATGTTCCAAATACTCATGCCATATACAAGTAGTTACAATTCACAGTTCATAAGCATACAATCATGCAACAATATAGAGCAAAACATGCAACAATCACACAATCAAATGCATAAACTTAAACTTAACAAGCTTGTCAAGGACCTAGCAAGAACACAAAAGGTTTTGATAAAGCGGTAATAGAAGCCCGTATGTCAAAGGAAAGCAAGAATACCTTTCACATTCTTTGGAGGTCGTAGATTAGATATTACCTCAATTTTCGCCCTGTCCACCTCAATACCTTCCTTGGAAATCTTGTGGCCAAGCATAATTCCTTCATTTACCATAAAATGACATTTTTCCCAATTTAGCACCAGGTTGGTCTCCTCATAGCATTTGAAGACTCTTTCTAAATTCTGTAAACATGACTCAAAAGAGTCTCCAAACATTGAAAAGTCATCCATGAAAATTTCCATAAACTCCTCAATTATGTCAGCAAATATGGCAATCACACACCTTTGGAATATATCAAGGCATGCATTTATAAGCAAAGGAATTATATGGACATGTAAAAGTTATTTTCTCTTGGTCTTAAGGAAAAATGAAAATATGATTGTAGCTGAAGTAACCATCTAAAAAGCAATAGAAAGAATGACCTACAATTTTCTCAATCATTTGGTCTACAAAAGGCAAAGGAAAATGATCCTTCTTAGTAGCAGAATTTAACTTTCTATAGTCTATACATACTCTCCAGCCAGTCACTATCCTAGTTGACAGCAATTCTTTCTTTTCATTTTCTATAATAATCATGCCACCCTTCTTAGAAATACATTAGACAGAACTCACCCACTCACTATCAAAAATAGGATAGATAATACCTACATCCAACAACTTAATTACCTCATTTTTTACTACATCCTTCGTATTCGAATTGAGTCTCCTTTGCCTTTCACGAATAGGCCTGCTTCCTTCCTCCAAGTGTATCCTTTGTATAACCATATCAGGGCTGATTCCCTTGATGTCTGACAGCTGCTAGCCTAAAGCTTGGATGCACTTTTGTACCATTTTGAGCAGCTTGTCCTCTTATTCCAAGGTTAGTTTATTAGATATAATGATTGGTTAAGTTTCATTACTACCTAAGAAAGTATACCTCAAATGCATTGGTAGGGTTTTCAATTCTAGAATAGGTGGCTTCTCAATCAAAGGGGGGAGTTGGGTTAGAATTTCTTACCAGCAGTTCATTTCCAGGTGTTTTAACACTTCCCTCACCTATTTCTTATGGTTCCTCATTCATTAAGATGCCTTTTGGTTCCTCACCTATTACAACAGACACACATTCATCAATCATGTCCACTTTCATACATAACTCTCCTTCTATCAGCTATTTCATTGCTTTCTTTATACAGAATTCTATTCACTCTTCATCGATTTGAAGGATGAGGTTCCCTTTATGCATGTATACTAATGCTCTCCCTGTGTTGAGGAAAGGTCTTCCTAAAATCAAGGGGTAATTAACATCCTCATTGTAATGCAACACCATAAAATCTATTAGAATGATGAATTTGTCCACCTTCACTAAGACATCCTCAATGATACCGAATGGTTTCTTCACTGACAGATTCGTAAGTTGAATTACCATGGAAGTATTTTTGATATCTCCAAGACTTAGCTTCTAAAAAATAATGTATGGTATCAAGTTGATACTTATGCCTAAATCATACAAACATTTGTTAATTACTAGATTTCCTACTTTACATGGTATAATAAAACTTCATGGATCTTGTAGCTTTGATGGAATTTTACTTGAAATGATTGAGCTACAATTTTTAGTTAGTAACACCGGTTGTGTGTCATTAATTATGCATTTCTGCACCAAAATTTCCTTCAAAAATTTTGCATATTTAGGTGTGTCCTATATCATCTCAGCAAACGTCATATTGATTCTTAGTTTTTTTAATTTTTCCATGAAAGCAACAAATTTTTCATTTCCTTTTGGCTTCATAAGCCTTTGTGGGAATGGAATGGGTGGCATATACTTACCTGGCCCAAGCTCAGCCTCCTTTTATAGCCTAGAACCTCATCCATGATTATGGAGTTGACTACCATGATCATGGCAGAGACTACTCTCAGTTTCTGCCAATTTTCCCAAAGTTCCAGCTTCACAGCTCATCTATCTTTTAACCTCTATCTTGCATTCTTCCTCAACATTAGTAGATTTCTTACCTTTATTAATAAGCTCCTTTCCACTCCTCAATTGGATTATATTGACTTACTCTTTAGGGTTGGCTCTGTGTTACTTGGAAGTCCTCTAAGATTCCTCAACACTATTGTTGTAGCCAGCTGCCCCACTTGCACTTCCAAGTTATGGATGGAGGAGGAATGGTTCTTTATGATTTAATCAAATTTGGCCTCCATTCACTTTTATGATTCATCTTAGCTTGTCAGCTTTATTCCCAGCATCTCCATGAACTTCTCCATTTTTAACTAAAAGTTGTTTTGGGGAGGTGCTGGTTGTATCTTTTGCACATTTCCTTCATTGTTACTACATAAAAAATTTAGATGGTTTCGCCATCCCGGATTGTAAGTAAGAGTTATTACCTTATCTTCCTATGGAGTATGGTATATTTCTCATAAAATTAGCTTGGTCCATGCTCTCATACGTATTACAGTCATTAAAAGTGTGCCTTACTTACCTACATAGCTCATATGAACTTGATACCTTTGATAAGCTACTAATTTGCTTCATCAAATTCACAACTTTAGCCTGTAAAGCACTAACAGCATCTAGAGATAAAACACCTTTATGCTCTTTAATTACCATTTGGACCTGTCTGATGCCTACAGTGCATTTATGGCTACCATTTCCTCTAACAATTCTTATACTACCTCAATAGTCTTCTTCATCAGGGACCCTCCAGCTGCTACATTAATTATCCCTCTAGTGGTTGTGTTGACCCCATTGTAGAATGTTTAGATTAGTAATTCTCTAGATAAATTATGATGAGCACACTTCTTTTCTAGCTCTTTGAATCTTTCCCATGTTTCATGGAGAGATTCACTGTCTATCTGCTGGAAATGGGTGATTTCATTGATGATATTTGCTATTTTTGCCAAAGGGAAGTATTTGGCTAGGAAAACTTATACCAGCTCATCCTAATTAGTAATGGATTCTGGGGTTAATGAATTTAACAAAATCTTAGCCTTGTCCCTCAATGTAAATGGAAATAAATGCAGCCAGATCGCATCCTCCGTGATACCATTGTAACTAAAAGTATCACAAATCTCCAGAAAATTTAAGATATGAGCATTGGGATCTTCATTTGCTAAACTAAAAAACTATATTGAAGACTGATCGCATGTTTTCATGTTGCTTTTTCTTAGATATTTCATATGTGTTTTAAGTATTTTGTTTTAGTTTTATTTAAGTTTTACTAAGTATTCTATATGTTTTCATTGTTTTACTAATTTTGTTTATGAGAAGCCCCAAATTATCAATTTGAGGGCAATTTGAGGGAATTCATAGGAAAAATAGGAGAAAATTGGCTAAGTAAGAAGAGAAATAGTATTCAAAGCAAGAGCACGACTCGTGAAAACTATCACGAGTCATTACAGAAGAAAGATCAAGAGAAAAATGCAATGCACGACTTGAGACAGTCAAAATGCGAGTCGTTACATTGAGAGGAAGGAGATGAACTAAGGCAAGAGTGAAATGCACGACTCATGAAGGATGTCACGAGTCATTATAGAAACTTTTGGAGGAGAAAAGCAAAGAAGGACATGACTCGTGAAGCTAATCATGAGTAGTTACAGCAATTTTTGAAGAAGAAACGGGAAAAGGACACGACTCATGAAGCACGTCACGAGTCGTTACAGAGACTTCCAAAGAAGAAAAGAAGGAAGAGCATGACTCGTGACATCACGCATGAGTCGTGATAGAAGAACTACTGAAGAAGAAGCATACCTAAAGATTAAAGCACGACTCGTGATGATCAATGAACGAGTCGTGACATGATCGTGACCTTTGGAAAAGACGTAATTTTTCATCAAAATAACTGCCATTCAATGGATCTTTTTGCTAAGCAACACAATGTTTTAGAATAAACATTTCATTTATTATAAATAGGCCTTAAAGGTCAATGTAAAACTCATAGTGGATCAATAGAGGAGTGCATTATAGTGAATTAAATAGAGAATTGCAAGTGTTTTGTAAAAGTAATTCTCCATAGCCTCCTTCTATTTCCCTATCATTTTAGTTTATGTTTTTACTTTATTTCATTAGAATATAGCTATCTTTTATTTCATATCAGTCTTTTACTTTACTTGTTT